>CAJHQP010002221.1:0-91064 GCA_905132765.1 Moricandia arvensis
ATATCATGAATCTCTACTGCTGGAAGAAACCACATTTTGAGGAAATAATCTTAAGGAGAATGACAATGGTCTTTACAGATTGACTGGAGAGAAATGCCATTTGCGTGAAGATGTTCAACTGTTGATGTAGATCAAACTGAGCTAGCTGATATATTTGATAAGGTTCTGTTATTTAGCCTGAGGAGAACCATGTATGCTTTCTTCACGAAAATTTTCAGAAGATTCGGATACCGGTATTGACCTGCCTCAACGAGGGTTATGTTTGAGAAAGAGTTTAACGTGAGGAGTGTTATGATAAACGTTGTGGCGCGTGAGGGGATGGCTATAGTAGATCAGTCAGAGAGTTATAAGCAGTGGTAGACAAAGACGATGAGAGTTGGGTTTAGAAAGCTTCCCTTGAGAAGGAACTGGTTCAGAAACTGAAGTTGATGGTTGAAAGTGGATACAAAAGCAAAAGAGTTTGATGTTGATCAAGATGGTTACGGATCCTTAGCTTGCCTTCGGTACCAAGTGGACAGACTCGAGCTCAACCTCGTGGAGTTCATGTTCAATGTTTAGACCCTTCTGTTTTTCTCCTTTTCGAACTTGAAATGTTTAAATCATGAGTTGGAGTTTAGCGAGAGGTGTGGATAAGTCCTAGCGTTCGCTTTGGATATCTATAGAGACCAAATCAAATCCTATGTTAATATCCAGACAGAAGATAAAAAGCTTTTGCAATTATTTTTAATTTAAATCGTTCTGGCAAGTCCGACAATAATACAAAATCGAGTAGAAAATACAATCGTTGAAATATAACTGCATCTTATGAGGCATGGTCACAAAATTGTAAAAAAAAAAACTAGCTGTCGAGCTGTTGAGATCTATTTATCACTTTCCTTTCATATCAGACATTGTCATCGCTCTGCAAATCACATATATATACGTGATTTAGATGTTTATAGGAAATAGAAAAAAATGAAATTAATAGAGAATAACTTACCTTGTAATTTCTCAGTTTTCTTTCCATAAAGCGAGAACACACACAACGAGCAACGATGACTAACGTGATGATTCGTATTATTATCACGCATGGTTTTCCGCGATGATTATTATCGTCGTCATCCTCATCATATTCTCTCTCCTCCTGCAAATAACCCAGTTACACTAAAATAACACTATTATCAAAGACGATACACCTCTCATTTGAACATTTTATCGCTAAGTCTAATATTTTTAAAGTTTTTATCAAAGACTATACACTCTCACAAATCTATCTAGAAAGGTTATCATCTATGGCTACAGTAAAGTTTCGTTTTCTAATTCTTCTTCGTGTGTGTTACTACGACTTTTGGTAAATGTGTCAACGCTGACTCTTTTCTAAATGCTAATTAAATAGTACCAAAGTGCTGAGTTTGGACTTCATGACTACCACCCGAAGCTTGAAGCGCGCGTAACACTTGGACAAGTAACCGTATCCTCCCTGGGACATTAAGCAATACAGATCTGCAGCCGTACGATTGCATCCGTCAAGCAATCCTGACACTGCTCTGGACTTAGATCCCCTGTGCACTGAGCCTCACCCCGAACATCCCCGTTCGCTCCAGTCCTGTCGAGCTTATTATCTCCGGAACCTAAAGAAGCCAATGACGTAACTTACTTCTGGTCACGCATCCTGGTCGTTCTAATCCCATCGGCTGTCCACATCATGTCTTAAGCCTCAAGGTCTTGTCTGAACGCCAAAGAAGGAGTTATTGTCGTACCGGACCAGACAATCTTGCATCTGCAAGAACGCGGAGTAGGCGTTGGGACACGTGTTTCCGACCAGTGCGATGGCGCGTGATACGCACGATGAGCAAGATGTCGAGTCTAGGTCAACGCTGCATTGGAAGAGACCGATATCGGTAACGTCCGGTTCAGGGTTTACTCCGCTGCCGAAGGAACGGTGAGGTTGTTGTAGGCTGAGGACGCTGGAGCTGGCGAGGGAAGATAGAAGAGACTTGAGGTTGGTCTCGTAGGCGGAGCCAGAGAGAATCTGCCCTGCGAACAGTTTTGCGTATAGGGACGTGTCTGTGGAGGCGGAGTAAGTTGGGATTGTTTGTTTGCGTGGAGGAAGTTGGGACCATAAGGATGCAGGGCGGCGAGGACGAAAACAGAGACGGGTCGTCGCTGATTGAACATTTTTGGTCTGATTGGTGACCAAAGGGTGAAGTCTTTAGCGGAGAGTATAATAGAAGTTGAGGAGGGAAGAGCTTGCCTTTAAGAGTGTTGCGTAAATAAGGGTAACTTTGTCCGTAGTTTCCATGTTGCATGCTTTTTTTTCGTTTTCATTACTTTAGTTGACTAGAGCTTTATTGTGGAATTTTGCAATGTGGTTGTTTTAATGTCCATCACAATTTTCTTTAAATCGAGAACAGTTTTTAGTCATTTGAATTTTTTTTAATTAACCGTGGGGTTTTCAAGTTTTGAGCCCAAATAATCTCTCGAAATCCACAGCAACACGTGATTTCTTTTAAAAAGTTCAGATGACCAACGTATGTCGAACCAAAGACGCCGAATTGAAGTTTTTAGGAGTCATTTGGATTTTAATTTTGACTTTGAAAGTAGTGACAACTTGTGTGAATGAAGTCGTTAGCTCTACATATGTATACGTAATTGTTTCACTAACGAACATGACCACAGACCTACCAAAAGGAAAAGATTACTATTGTTTTTTTTTAAACAATATGGACACTTTGTAAATTACCGAGCCCAAGCTGTATACAAAACTCATAACTCGATTGTTAATTTAAACGGTTAGGGCTTAATAAACACGGTTTTTGTTTTCCTTGCCGTGTAGATCCATAATAATTTCGATACAGTGAAGGGTATATTAAGAGAAAATAAATTGATGCAGACATTAAGGGATTTTGGTGAGTAATTTTCGTGCTTGACTGACTTGTTATATAAGTCGTTTGGTCGTCGACTTCTTGAAATAAAAATAAAAAGTTATATTGTGGAGTCCATAATTTCTTAAATCTAGACCAACCGGATGCGGCTGACTACGTCAATTCCCCCACCAAAAAAAAACTTTTCTGAAAATTTTGTAGAAATCTCTTAAAATTGAAATTAAATGGAGGCATGCCAAATAACCACCCGAAAACTAATACACATTTGAAAGGACTTTAATCTAGCTATTGGTTTTTGTTTTAAGACAATCCTTGCTTACAAATCATAATTAGATTCGTCTTGTTTGCATAAATAACAGTCGTTTCAGTCTAGATGCAAGAGATAGTATGATCAAAATGATATTTAATTGTTCGAAACGAGATCTATTATCAGCAAAGCAGGCCCGAAACCCATAACTTTTGGTCTTGGTCCATGTTTTTGTGTACCCACCAAAAACTGATATTTGAATTGAGCCTGTTTTATAAAACTATATAGCATATGTGCATCAATCCATCAGTTTCTTACATCAACCAGTTAATAATAGACCAATCCACCTTGTAGCAGTTTCAGTGAGCGGTCTTTAGCAGAGGTTCTTAATTTTTTAAAATACGTTTCTTAACTTTCCTAAACTAACGAAAACCTAAGAGACGTCCTCTAAATAAGAGTCTTAAGAGCCGTCTCTTAAACAAAAAGAAATTTAAAAAAAATAAAAAAAGTCAAATTTAGTATTAAGTAACCTCATTCTAAGAGACGCTGATGAAACATGGTCTAAACTCCGTAATATTTATGTTTTCTTTTCTTACCAAAGCCTACTAATCACACAAGAGAAGTTGCAAGTCCCAATTTCAAATCGCAAAAAAATAACGACCAAAATTCAAAATTTTCTACAAATAACATGTTGATTATATGCATTTAGTCTAAGATGGATGTCACCGTGGATGCCATTCCGAGCATGAATCTATATAGATGCCTTATGCATATATCTGTATTCTGGGATGAATAGAAAATATGTCATGTTTAAGTTTTAGTCATGGTCGAAATCCATTAGTAGTAAAAATTTTAGGAAGCCATTATATATATCTGTAAACTATTTTTACCTTCTAATATTCATTCCACAAGAATATAAGATTAAAGAGAGAAAAAACAAACGAGCAAGATCATAAAGAAATTTTAAGAGTATCCATAAAAGGTTGAAGAAGAAGCAAAAAGAATTTGGTCAAGAATGTAAGACTATATCTTTCTTTTAGAGGAATGATTTTATCTCCTATACACACATCTACAGTAAACTTAAGTCTTTAACTATTGTTGTGGTGTCTCTAAATGGATTAAGGAATACATAGATATTGCGTAAGAAAACTATTGTATACTCTTGATATTAGTGAATCGTGAGAGTGTTATCCTCTCCTCAAATGTACCACAAAGAACTGAGTTAAAATCTTTATGTCTTTAACAACCAAAACAACAACCAAAATGTGATATGGCTAATTAGTCAAATGAGATAAACTAATTGATGGTTAAAGAATTCTCAACATAACATAATGTGATATGGTTAATTAGTCAAATGGATAAAACCAATTAATTGGTTAAAGAATTCTCAACATAACATTTGGTAATCTCATATCACAGAAGGTCGCTACGTCTAACTTATAATTCTCAAATTGGTTTGCTACAGTATCACATCTAAATGAAATTTATAATGACAATATATACTTTACATACAAATTGTATACTTTCGTGACAAAATCAAAACTATGGAAATCGAGGTATGTTTATCTTCAGTTTGACGTATATAACAACCATTTATTGGAACAAGGATATAAGTACGTACACAATCAATCAATTACACACAAAAAATCTTAAACAATAGAAAACCAAGCACATTGCAATTTTCACGCCATTGTTCACTAGTAAAAAGTTTATAAATAAATAGATTGACAACCATATAAGAGTTTTTTTTTTTAAATAGGGTGTTTCATGGAGTTTCTTGGAAGCTGTTTGTTTCTCGAGTTTCTCGAAAGAGAACCATCGTAGACAGCTCTCACTGTATCTTTGTGCAACAAACCGTTCTTGTCTTTGCATAGATAATGCAAGATCTTCCACTCCGTATATGCAGCAATCCTGCGTATTTATTAAATTCACATATAACTAATCAGAACATAACCAACATACCATAGCTTTCCCGTTTTGGTAAAGAGAATAAAATAAAACCGAATTAAACCAAACCGGTTCGGATACTTACGCTCCTTTACGATCATTAGCTTCTTTGTTGGAGTCGAGGAGTTCTTGGAGTTCTTTGCCTGTCAATGCATCGGATGTGTCTTTGAATGCTTCGCAAATATCTCCTCGAACTTCGATTCCACAAACCTCCACAAATTTAAATAGAAACCATTTTATGATTAATTATTTTCAGTAGTTTTAAATCAATATTATTCAGTAAATTTAATTTATAGTTTACAAATATTATAAGAATAATAAATATATTAATAACTTCAAAGTTTTATTTTAAATATTTTAATAATATCTTAAAATGTAAGAAATATATACTAAAATCATTCAGAAATTGTGTAATTGACCTTCCATCCTTGTCGTAAACGCCTGAATCGCTACCATGTTTGGCAAGGTGGATATTCTTAATCTCTATCGGAAAAGAGAGGAGAAACCTTTTCCCTGCAAAATGCAAATCAAGAACACATATCACTGATTCCCTTTTTGTGTAATTAAGTATGATATCATTAACCAGTAACATTAGGAACTTAATGATCTTTAGTTTACCGGACGAGTTTTACTGCTAAGACCCATGTTGATGAACAATGAAGCAAATGCCGACAAGAGATATCCACATTCCTATTGCCCTAAACCCTGTTCTTGTTCCCAAGACAGTAAAGTTAGTATAGAAATATCGAAAAATCTTACTTAGATTACTCAGATGAGAGAGTCATCAGACCATAGAGGCCTCACAAACACATATGCAACAAAACAAACCTATCTCAACAATCACATATTGTAGCAAACAAAATATCTAAAAAACCAAAATCTACTTTAAAGATATTTACAGAGATTGATTAAGACATTTTTTTTGGTAAAGTGTTAAGATTACCCATTTTCTGAATTTTTCAATGTCGGTTACAACTTATTAAAGAAAAAAAAAATGATTAAGACATTTGGTATGAACTAAAGAGGTTTCTTTTCAAGAAGACCGTACCTTGAAATGTCTCTGAAGGTAAACGATACCATCTTTGTTCCTGTCGAAGAAGGCGACATGTCTCTGCAAGAAATTATCTTTCTTCTGGCTCAAATTTCACTCCTAACAGTAAGAAAAATTAACAACCCAAGAAAACATTTGAAGATGGACTTTATTAATGGTAGAGATGCATAATCTACTAATCACAATATGTTACTGAGAATGTAAGAAAGAGTACCAGTGGATGCAGAGGAAGCCATGATATGATCCAGAGAGAGAGAGAGAGAGACGAGAGACAAACAAAATGAAATGGTTGAGAGATTAGATAGAGAGGTTACAGAAAAAGGTGAAAGAGAAAGGCGACAACAGATGCTTATTTATCTTTATAAATAAAAGGAACTGTTCGCTGCGTTATTATATGATAATAATGTAATGAAAAGATTCGTTTCGATGTTATTTTTTAAAACATTTTCTTTCTGGAGTATACGAAAACCAGAAGGATGAGTGGGACGCGTCGGCATTTGCTAATGGTCTCTCATTCACGCACCACGTTGCTGTATATTGCACATTTCGTTTTGATTTGACTTCCCTTTCCTGTCAATAATATTTTTGCATTATTTGGATATATAATTAATTGTTCATAAATCATACATAAATCTCTTTCTCTGTGCTTTCCCTCAATTTTTTTAAGTTATCTTTTTTTGATCGCGTCACCTTAGAATTGTTTTTAAATCTTTGTTTTTGGTCAAGAATTGTTTTTAAATCTATGGTTTCAGATAATAATGGAGAAATTTGCATGTTTACCACATTATTGATATTATTTTTTCATTTTTACATTTACTAAAGATAATTTTCATTAAAGTGTATTTTTCCTTTTAAAAAATAAAGGTAAAAGTGATTAAGATAAACATGAAAAGTGATATTAGAAAAGTGCGTATTTGATAATTTTCTATAAGGGAAATTCCAGAAAAATACTTCAACTAAAATTCATTAAATTTTTAATACCTAAATTTTTTGTTACCCGATTTAATACACTAATTTATTATTTTGCTCATTATAATATACAAAACTAGATTTTGACCCGCATTAAATGCGGGTTATTGTTTTTTTATTTTTATAAAATTGATTTAAAAAAGAAATGAAATGAATTATAGAAATTTTTATCAAGGTTTTAATTCTGGAAAAATACTGAACTCATTCCAAAGAAGTTGTACCAAACTCGAATTGAAGCAGGTAAGATATCCGAATGGATCCAAATTTTGCCACTAAATCTACCTCTGCCATTTATTTTTTGGGGGGCTTGGTTTGGTTAGGTTAATTCAATTTTTGTTTGGCTCCATAGATATATGAACTGTTAGGTTTATAAAATTTGGTAACGTTATGCTTGGTTATTTGATTTTTTTATTCAGTACGAATAACAATTTGGTTCATGTTTAGTTTTGATTTTGATCGGTTATTTGGTGATAACAAATCAAGATGGTCACAATATGTATTTTGAATAATACTCAAACAAAGCAAATATTTTTAAGATCTTGATTTGATAGTTCAATAATTTGTTGAAAACATATGATAGATATTGGAATCAAAAAAGAATATACTACTAAATGTGTTTTATCTGATTTCGTTTTCAATAGTGTCTTTTACTATATTAATATACTTTAGTCAAATAAACTTATTATGATTTTTGTTTTATATAAGGGATTATATTTAGTTATATTTACAATTTAGTTAAATGTATTGAATAAAATATTTTTCAACAAAAGTGGCATAATTTGAGGTCAGCAAATTTTGAAGTCAAAAACATTTAATGAATCGGTAAAACTTTTGACGTTCTAATATAAAGTGATTATGAAGATGCTTAAATGCCTGCAAGAAAACATTCATTCTTAGATATTATTTCTGAAACCCTCGTAGAAGTAATAGTTCTCTTTTAATGGTGGTTAGAAATAATATTTGGAGACGATATATTTTTAAGTCTCAGATCTCATGTTATTGTAATTGGAATTAGAAGTTATAATATAATGTTGGAGTAATAATCTGAATCTATAAACGTCAAATGGAACTAAAGGATTACGTCTATGTATATGACAACATATCATGTCTTAATATTAGTGGATCTCGTAAGTATCGTTTGTAAAATGATAGTTATGTGTTAGGGATAGAATTATAATATATTGTAAAGTTTACAATGCACTGTCGAAGGCTCAAATACAAAGTTAGAGTTGGAAAGGGGATCAATACTTGTATTAATTGTTAAGTTTAAGGAAGTTATATTGTATTTAAATAGAATTGGAATATTCTATTTTCAAAAAGACGTTGTAATGTATTGTATAACCAAATAATTAAAAATGCTCTATTTTTCTAATGAGTTGTGAATAAGTCTAAATTTAAATGATAACCTTTTAAGTAGATAAATAATAGGACTCTGTTTTAATATAGTAGATTTTAAAAGTCTGCCCATTTTAATACCCAAATTTTAGTTATTTTAGTTAAAATACTAATAAATTTCAAATAAAATTTAAAAATCGCTAAAATTTAAAGATAATTCTCAAAAATCTAATTTTATTGTATGTTTGAAAAATAAAAGTAGCAAAAAAATTTCTAACCTTAAACTTCGTAGTAAAATTTTCAATTTTTAATATTGAATTTAGTTTGTGTTTTGAAATAGAAAACATATTTATATTTTTACATTCAAAATTATTTAAAAAAAAAAATTCGCTAATTTATTTACTTTTTTTCCTAAATATAAAATAAAATTAGCAATTTTTCATATTTTTTCTTAGATTTTAGAGAATTTTTTATTTTTATTTGAAATTTATTTGTATTTTTAATTAAAATAAATAAAGTTTGAGTATTCAAATGGATAAGTTTTTAAAAAATTATATATTATAATAAGAAAAATAGTTAATTGAGGTATTAAATTGGGTAGCGAAAAAATTTGAATATTAAAATGATTAATGAAATTTAGTTTAGAGTATGTTTATAGATTTTTTTCTTTTCTATAATAATGTGTGTGTTTCTATTAGCTGCAAAGTTTCCAGGTTTTGTCCGTTTGGCATAGACGACGGCATTTATAAATTTATGGTTGCTCATGATTTGAGTATGTACCTTATGTCGGTTCAATTTTTAAAGTATGTCAGTTTCAATCTCTCTACAAAATTTCAACTGACTAGGCTAACAAGGAATAGTAGTTCGACCGGTTAAGGTTGACCTCTTTTTACTCTTTCTTCCAAATCTTTGAAAGAGAAAGAAAAAATTGTTAAATTTTGATTTATCATGAATTTGTAATTTAAATTAATTGACGATAAATGAAATAGCCTTAGTTCTTTATATATTAATTAATTATTCTCCAAATATTTATATGAGATTTAGTTTCATTTATTACAAGATATTTTCAACTTTGTTTTTTAAATCTGGTTGTCTAATTACGTTTTCTGCTTAACTGGATTTTCTTTTCAGATGTGGATAATAATATCCAACTCGTTCTGAAACTTTTTGTTTTAACTGTTCTTGTTAGAGGCTATATCACATAGCATATGAATGCTAACATAGTAAGTGACTAAATTGTATTAGTTAGCTAATTTTGGAATTTATGTTCAAATCTATGTTTCGTTATGGAATAGTTTAATTTTAGTGTTTTTAAATGTCCACCAATCGGATTTACAGAACAGTTAGTATTTTAATGTCTAAATAATGTATGCTTTGATGTTGTGAAAGGTTTAGAGATTTGTATATAAAAACGCTGTGTACAGTTGGAGACGTTATTTGAAAACAAAAGAACTAATAAATGGTTGGGGAGGGGAGATTATCAGACTTTAAGAAACGATATCAAAGTTCACACGCATTGGAAGAGTGCAATAATCAAAAGGTCATTGCGTAAAACCGAGTGCAACAGATTCCTTATGCTTTTAATCTCTTTTGTTGTCTTGTCCAAAAGAGCAAAGAGGCTGGTGATGACAACGCTACAACTTCTTCTACGCATTCACACTTGGTATTAGATTAGATCGTTTGCTTCTATGAAGTACCAGAAGTATTCCCTTTTATAATATTAATCCAAATCCAATTTTAGATCTTTTCTAACTCTAAACAGCATACAATTCCATTTTCAACAAATCCACAGTAGACTAGTTTAACGTATGATAATAGACTGTAAATGCTAACATGTGAATTTATTAAGTTCAAACATGCTAAACTACAAAAAAAAACTGAAAATTAATACTACTATAACATTAGCTGAATTTACAGATTGTTCGCTGCGTTAATAAAAAGTTCATACAAGCTCAACTTCTTTATAATTTTGCAAGTTGTTTGGAATCCAGACTAATGAAAAAAAAAAATCTCCTGACAGCAGCAGTACCTTGGGTCAGGTAAGGTTACTTTGAAATATTTGTTATTGCAAGATCTCAACAGTAGAATCAATGATTCAACTACTCCATTGGTGATGGCCTTACATGACTTTTACAAATATATATCATGATCTAACAAAGACTTTTAAAAAACGTAAATTGCTTACAGCATATGCAATGGTGTACTCCAAATTGGAGTCCTTATGATTACTTTAATAGTTTTTTTTTTTAAATAGTTAAGGATTGTAAGTAAATTTTATGTGTCCAATGGTGTTTCCGAAGGGCGAGTTCTTAAGAATAAAAAATATTATTTTTTTAAGTTTTTTTTTTTCAAATTAAAATTTCATTAATTGCATGATTTTAAAAATATACAATGATTTTAAAAAAAGATACAAGGATAAAAGAAAAGTACAATGATTAAAAACATAGATACTCTAATTATTAATCTTCCTGACCAAATTTGTTCCAAATATTTTCGATTAAATCGTTTTTCAATCGTTCATGCATACTCCTATCACGAAGATCATTCCGAACGCCAAACATATTATTCAGATTTGTAGGCCTCTCGGTTTCCACCTGTGAACTTCTGGTGACGTCTCCTTCTTCAAATTCAGAAATATCGAACTGCATGTATCCATCTCGTTCATTTTCAACAATCATATTGTGTAATATGATACATGCTCTCATAATCTTCCCTATCTTGTCTTTGTCTAATGTACGAACCGGGTTTCTCACAATTGCAAATCGAGCTTGCAATACTCCAAAAGCCCGCTCCACATCTTTTCGGGTTGCTTCTTGAACTTTAGCAAATAACTCTTGTTTAGGACATTGGGGGAGTGTGATCGATTTGGATAAATGTTGACCATTTTGGATATATACCGTCTGTGAGGTAGTATGCCAGCTTATACATGTGTCCATTGACCACATATCTAACTCTGGGAGCTCGACCTTCTAAAATGTCATCAAACACAGGAGACCGATCGAGGACATTGATATCATTTAAGGTACCTGGAGGACCAAAGAAAGCGTGCCAAAACCAAAGATCATGGGAAGCTACAGCCTCTAAGACAATTGTCGGTTTTCCCGACCCACGTGTGTATTGTCCTTTCCAAGTGGTCGGACAATTTTTCCACTCCCAGTGCATACAGTCAATGCTCCCAACCATCCCAGGAAACCCTCGTTCTCTCCAATATCGAGCAGTCGTTGAAGATCCTCCGGGGTGGGTCGGCGTAGATACTCAGCTCCAAATAACTGTATTATTCCGTCAGTGAATTTATTGTAAACATAAAAGTGCAGTGCTCTCACCAAGTCGGAGATATTCATCTACCGTGTCTGCCGCAGAACCATAAGCAAGCATACGAATTGGCTGCCGTACATTTTTGTAGTGGAGAAAGACCAAATCTCCCTGTTGCATCTCTTCTTTGCTGAAAGAATGGAATGTACTCTGATAGGCCATGGACAATACGCAAGAATAGGTCTTTATTCATTGCGAAAACATCGTCTGAATAAATGTGACGAGAATGTCGAATCCTCGCTGAAGTAGTCATTCCATAGTCGGATGTGTCCTGCTTCGCGGTTTCGTTCTATGTAAGCTCGCCTGCTTCGGTTACTGCTTTGGGCCTCGACTACGTTGTTGAATGTATCTTCAAAGATTTCGTCGAAAACTTCGTCGAATCTTTCTTCAAAATCATTAGATGAAGATGATGACATTTTTAAATATCCTGTTTGAAAAATGATAAGCAAATTTTTAAAAATTATCTATATTAAAATGTTTTAATAAAATCAGACCATGGTTAATATCTAAACAAAAGTTCTGGGTATTGAATCTACATGATACATTCGATAAATATTCATTTCTTAATTAAAAAAAAAACAAATTTCATTGTTATGTAATAAATCTACCTGATACATGATTCTATTAGTACACATAGAACTCACGATGCACGAAAATTAGTACACATACATTTGAACTCAAAGAAAACATATGCATTAAAAAAGTACTCATCTTATACACATACATTTGAACATATAAAGTTACCTTATATCGATGCAACAAGATTACAACCCCGTTTAACAACAGCTTGTACTAGAAGGAAACAAAAGGAAACATGTTTGATACAGAGGAAACAAGTTTGATACAGAGGGAAACAAAAGGAAGCAAGTCGTGATACTTAAATAGAACAACAAAAGAAGCATCCGTGACTTGCTTAAAACACCAAACAGAAGCACCCGTGACCTTGTCAAACCAACAAACAGAAACACCCGTGACAAGACTCACGTGTTCTACTGCTGAACCTGCAACAAGACAGAAGACAAGAGTTAGTACAAAATAAAACACAACAGTAAGTAAGCAATACTAGCAAATACTAACAAATCAATGCGCCTACATGCGACTTCTAACTCCTCAATGCAACAACACATTAATACCTTAATATCATACTAACATCTCGGACATGAGTTTGAGTTTAAGAGTTTCTTCCATCTCAGAGAGTGGATCTTTCTTGGCAAGTAAACGATCTAGAATTTTCCTTGTATAGAGTTTTTCTTTCATTTCCATGATGACCTGTAGCTGTGACATCTCTTCTTCTTTGCCACTCTTCTTCCTCTTAGAAGCAGCTTTAGCTGCTTTCACACCAACTGGCCTAACTTCAGGTTCGGCAACTTCTTCTTCTCTATCAAGGTCCACCTCTTGTTTACGCTTGTCTTTAAAGATATAAGTGGAGCTCCATTTTTGATCATGCCTCAGCTCCCTCCATGCATGTTCGAGGCTGAACTTGTGGCCATAAAGTTTGGAGAAAGAGCTGAGGGCATCGTTCATCACATCATCATCATTCGTACCACTCTTCTGCCCCCTTAACGCCGCATTCAAAACAACCTACAAACTTAGAAACTTGCTCGTTAATCCTGGCCCATCTTTGCTTGCACGGCCCAACCTCTCTAGGTATTCTCCCAACCAGTTGAGGGCTTGCATTGTAGTAGTCAACAATCCTCTTCCAGAAACGCTCAGCTTTCTGGTCATTGCTAACTACTGGGTCTTTACTAGTGTTAATCCACGCACCAATGAGGATTTTATCCTCATTAGGAGACCATTTCCTCCTCTCCTTAACACTAGACTCGACACTAGGATGGAAGCAATACTCATCAGGACCTTGGCTACCGAACCAAGCAGTTTCGGCTGACTCAAGGTCAACTGAAGACTGACTGTGCAATAGATTAACAAACCCAGTACGTTTACTCATGTTTAGGCGATGGTATGTTATACTCTATTAGCATGAAAGACCTTTAAGTAAGCGATAGAAAGAAGACATTTAAGATCAGAGTAGTTAGGCAGATAGAAAGGCAAACTATCATTTACCACCAATCAAATTAGAGAAATAAGTTCTCTACTAACTACACTTAAACCTAACAAGTACGATTCTATCAAGTCTAACCACTACTAGCATTAAACAAAAGTAAAGCATGACGAGAAGTGTTTAAGTTTTTCAGATAAAATATCTAACCTATATGTATTTATTACTAAAATAAAATTGAGAAAATATCGTACCTGGCAAGCAATTTTCGAGTTCAGACCATGTGCTTTTAATCCTGCCGAAGCTTTTCCTTGAAACACATAAAAAGTAAAACAATTAGAAGTTATATATTGTTCACAGAAAATATCTAAACAAGGATTGAAACTTTACCAGCCCATTGCCATGACAGCTATTGCCATGACCAGTAGACATGATCCTATTGCCATGACCAGTTTTACATTCTTCTTACTTAACACAACTACGATCTTCTGTAACTTTGTCACCTTCTGGTCACTCTCGAAGAATTGATCCTTCAACAGCCTAAGTTGTGTCTGCATCTCACGCAGCTCTTCCATAATTGCCACATCCTGCCATTTCCAGATGTGGCAGTCTCCATCAGAAACGTTGTCGCACGTGAAGTACCTCCTGCCTGGGTCTTTATGAGTGTATGATGTTTGAAGAACAGGCACAGAACCGCAATAGCATGTCATCGGGATACCTTCATCGCACTCAGGTTGCGTTTGATACTGAACCTCTCCAGTAGCGTACCCACTCTCCGCTTCATCCCCGGTAGAGATCAGCTTCTTGTTGAAGTACGGTCATGTCAAACTCATCTGATGAAGATGGCTGAGTGTAGCTATAGTCCTGTCCCATGGTTCGTTGACCTGCAAACAAGACATATATTATGTTAGCGACATCATAGACTAAACATTAAAAACACACACAACAAAACCGTAATAAATCAATGAGAAGATCCTTAAATCAATTGAAACGGAAAACGTATTCAAACCCTATCTACAAACCAATTTAAAACACGCAATTTTAGAAACCCTAAATCAAAAAAATCCCCAAATCGATTCCAACCGATAACACTTTCTAACCCTAACTACAAACCATAAAATTCCAGATCAATTGTAAAGCCGAAACTTTTTGGAACCCTAAATCAAAGAAAACCCCAAATCGATAGAAACCGAAAAGAGGCAAAGAGAGAGACGATATGGACAAGAAACCTAAATCTAAACCTTCAATTTACCTAAAAAGTGAACGACTTGACGAAAATGATCTTCGACGAACACGATCTAAGATGGATCGGAATCGCCTTCTCCTCAAGCTCTGATTTTTTTTCTTTTCTCTCGGTCGCAAATGATTTTTTTTTTCCACTAAGCTAAAGACGAAAGAACGGCAATGCTCTCCTCGTGTGACACGTGCACTAAGGACCAAGTCCTTCCAATCCTTATTTACGGACTGATCCGTAAAAAAGCTAACCAATATAACATTATTTATTACACTAATCACACGATTAACTTCTAAGGATCCACTAAGGATCGTCGTTGCATATGGTCTTACAGCTATCTATGCAAATGCTCTTCGATTGATGCCATCATTAACTCTCTTTTTTTCCTCACCTTGGTCCACACAGACAAGTAGAATAGAAGAAAAGCGATGGGGACGAGAATTAACTAAGAAATACACCGATTTTGGTAGACATATTCTCAAACATTACATTGACATAATTGAATCAAGGCCTCTAGAAGAAAATGATTCTGAGGCAATTAATATAAAAGTGTTTCAGTCTGATGTTTTTATACCGTCTAGTCTCTTTAATTCTCTCACAAATTACTCATAAATCTGCTTCACATGACATAACAGTTCACCATTAGTCCCTTTTGGTGTGTTCTCCCTTCCTCGTTACCTGATGAGACATTCGGTTTTCAATTAGAAGAGAAGTGTTCACTACAAATTCTTTTAATCCAAATCCAAACTTGCCAAAGAGACAACACTTAAACAGGTTATCTTAAACTTGGAGCAAACCAATCATCCATCTCTCCATCATCACTACAATTACCAAGAAGCTCAATCTTTCTCCTTTCATAGCATCTTCTTGACTCGCTCTCCTCATCCTTTTCATCATCATCTTTTTTCTTTTCATGCCCGCTGCTTCTCATCCTCTGTGTCATCTCTAACTTCCATTGCTCTCTCTTTTCCTCACTCCTTGAAATACTACTTCTCCCTCCTTCCACTGGAAATCCCATCACGCCATCTTCTTCTTCTTCCTCCTCCTCCTCTTCTTCTACAAAACTCCACGTCTTTGAAACTCTGCTGTGATGATCACCAACACTCTTTGAATCTGGTGTGACGTTTGCAGCCTTTTGTCTCTTGTGATCACACTTCAAACATACAGAATTTCTTCTAAAGTTGATGTAATAGCACCTGATGACGTACACAAAATGATATCAGTATCTAACAAGGGAACGCTAGATTAAAACAAAACGGATGATGATGATGATGATGATGATGACTCACGACTCGCATTCCCACTCTCCCGGATTGATTTGACGCATTGAAGGCTTGTCTTTGCACCTTAAGCAACTCGTGTTCTTCGCAAAGTTCAGGAAATTACATCTGCGGCAAAAGAATGGAAGTTCAGTGTTTCTTTAATCGGATCAGACACTGTACAAGATGTACTCACGTTTGGCATATCCAATCTCCTTTCTTCAGTGGGAGATGATCTTTCTGTTCTTGCTTCAACTGTTTCAGCCTTTCCTCAGAAAATACATCACACCGCAAGCATCTTATGTTTTTCGCAAAGTTTAGGAACTTGCATCTGCCAAAACAAGAATAGTGTATAGCAAAAGAGTGTACACTGTACACAAATTAACAACCAATGCGTAAGATCACTTACTCTGTACAGTGCCAATCCCCTGGCCTTTTCCGCGGGTCTCTCTCATCATTCTCCAGTGAATTTGTCTGAAGCTCTTCTCGAGATGTCACAGTCTCAGCAGAGTCCACGTCCTGTAAGCTATACTCCACGCTTTCTCTCAGCAACTTCCTCACAGAATCTTCAACAAACTTCGTTTGACAAGCACGGTTCACCACAGTAGAAGAAATGGAATCAAGCCCATAAGTTAGCAGTATACGCATGACATCTATAGTTCGAGCACCTTCCTCATCTCGTGCTTGCGCATAAGCCCTTTCACATTTCCCTCTCAAGTTGCAAGAGCCACACACCTACTAAGTAAATTGTTCCAAGCTTGGTGAAGTAAGTTCCAAGCACGTGGAACCTCAGAAAAAGTAAGAACTAACGCTATAACTAGAATACATACATTTACTTCATCAATGCCCACATAAGCTCTTAGACGCTTTCCTGAGTTGACAACCTTCCTGTCAATGCTGGGACATCCACACCCAGCAATCACTTTGATATCTTTCTTCGATAAGTATCTGTAAGAAAAGAAAATGCAACACTTGAGACACCGATCTATATAATCTATTATAACCGGCATTTCGATGAACACCATGTATGCAAATTGGATTATTCACTCACTTAAACAATTTAATGGAACAAATTATCTAGAAAGCAAAGCCATTCACGAGATACAGAGAAGCCCACACAGAATAATATCAAAAGCCTCCGAATTTGAATCAATTACAGCACTTGAAAGACTGATCAGTATATACTAAGTATCGTTGGCATTTCGTCGAACACCTTGTGAGCAGATTGGATTCTTCACTCACTTACACAATTTAATGGAACGAATGATCCCAGGAAGCAAATTCATTCACAAGATGCATAGAAACCCATATATAATCAAATCAAAAGCCTCGATCTTTCTGAATCAAACGGCGTTACCTCACGAGAGTGAATCTATGTCGGGCGAAACTGAGACAAGCAGTACGGATATGATTCGATTCCTTGGGACTCGTCACGCTTTCTCCGAAGTAACCTTTCTTCACCAGCATCCCCATCAAATCTAGCCATTCGGGCCATGGGTGAGAGCTTGAATCTTCAACCAAACCTGATCTGGCGATCTCGGGGTTTCGAGTTTTAGCTAGATCGTGGATATGTGCAACGGCGTTGAATGGTTTTGGGTAGAGAATGGTTCGATGGATGTAGCCGCCATGGTAGTGGGTCTTGAAGAATCTCATCATCAAGAAGAGTTTATTTAAGTGATAAAAGAGTTTTGGCGGGTAGAATGAAGTATTGTTTCAAAAAAAACCATTTCACTTTTCATTTTGTACATTTTATACAAAAACAATTCATCCACCGCATTGCTTTCGTTGATACAACCATATATAGCACATTTTGTTTTTACTTCTAATTTTCTTTTTCACTACTCCCTCCGTTCGTTTTAGTCGTCGTTCTAAGTTTTTACACGCAGATTAAGAAATTATTTAGTTTTACATATTTTTTAGATAAAAACACAATTATCTATACACCTAACCACATTTCAACCAATAGAAAAATAGAATAACAGATAAAACTAATAAATTTTGCATTGAAATTATAAGACGACACTTATTTTGAAACAAAAAAAATTCTCTACAACGACAACTAAATAGAAACGAAGGTAGTAATATTTTTGATTGTGAAAAATATATTTTAATGGTTTATAAATCATAACTCTCATTTTTATGTGCTTTCCCTTGATTTTATATTATCTACTTCTTTTCGTCCTCACCCTTACTTTTTTTAATTATAAGAAAAATTAGAAGTGTACCGTAAAACAAGAGAACTATTTTATCAATTTCTTCAATAGTCAGTTTTCATTGATTTCCTTTTATGGCCATTTTGTTCTTACATATCTTCTATATATACAAACAAACATTTTCCTAAACCAAATAATACTAGCTAGTTCGTTTTTTTATCATATAACAAATGAATAAGAAACTATCTAAATTGGTGTTTTCTTGTTAGCCCTAATCTTTGAGGCATTGGTGTTCCGACGACAATCGGAAGCAATTGTCCAACACTCAGGTCCGTCTCAAATCTAAAATGGGTCATGTGTTAAAAATATTTGAGACTCATTTCTTAAAACTAATTTTGTCTTTTGAAAAATTAGGCTTTTACAAGGTTGGAAATAGTTCAAAAATGCAATGGACATGCGCAAAGGCACCTCCAGCACATGTTTAGGGCCGGGTCTGCTGATAATCGAACTCAAGTGCTAAGGTGATATATTGTTGGACAATGGACATACATTTAGTGCCATGATGATATGGTTCGTTGAAATCATAACTCTATTTTGCTCTGATTTCCCTCAATTTTAGATTTATCTAATTCTTAATTGGAGTTCCTTAATTTTCTAATAATAGGGAAAAAATGAGAAGTGTACCGTAAAATGAGGGATATCTATTCATCAATTCTTCGATAATCAATGGTTATCATTGAATTCATTTTATAGCCATACTGTCTTTCATCTATATCTTCTATTATATAAAGCAAACCTTTTTCATTTATTCACCAGAACAAAAGTTCTCTAACTCCAGATACTCCAAAACCATAAGAATACCTGCTAGTCCTTTTTTCAATCCTCCAAAAATGAATAAAACACAATCTAAAACGATGTTTTTCTTGTTAGCACTAATCTTCACGGCCTTGTCGGAAGCAGCAGCTAAGGTGGATTACTGTTCGACAACGGCCATAGATAAAGTGGGTGGATGTTACGATTCGTTGAAATTAGCAGCGGAAGATGATTACAGATGGCTAAGAACAGATTGTTGCAAAGTGGTGTACTCAATACCTCATCATTGCTTATTGGCTGTTATGCATGGCAAACATAAGGATATTACCTTCTTCAAAAAGATTTGTGTTAATGTTCACGGACCGATATAACTTTTGTTGTAAGCCATCATTTCATGTGATATATAAAACAAAATGAAATTAAAGTTCTTATGTCATTTATATAATACGTGGATCCAAACTACCCACACAAAAAAAAACTTCTTTCTTGCACAAAGAGTCAGATGAAGGTTTAGAACCCATTCATCAGCTCCTTGCAATTGTGGTTGAGATATGATCGATCCTGGATTGTCACCAGATGAGAGATCATACAGATCAATTCTTCTTCGGGTTGTTTCCAAGCGAGCCTAGCTACGCCGTCTCTTGTTGCACTTGTATCGTGTTCTTTAGACATCGTTTCTCACAGAGGAGTATATCGATAGTATAATCAAAAATACTAACGTCAATGAAAAAGAGAGAAAATGAACACGGCAGAGGTTCGTTAGAGCATGTACATTGAGGGTCTCTTAGCAGAGGTCCTTAATTTTTCTAAAATACGTTTCTTAACTTTTAACTAAGAAAACTTAAGAGACGTCTCTTAAATAAGAGTCTTAAGAGCCGTCTCTTAACAAAAAAAAATTTAAAAAAAAAAAAAAAGAGTCAAATTAAGTTAAGAACCTCATTTTAAGAGACGCTGATAAACATGGTCTTAGGACAATATATTTGGTTTGCGCTCTAATACCATGTAAAGAAACCTAGATTAGGGTAAAAAGATATCATAAAACAAAATGAAACTAAAACAAAATATTTGTGTAACCAAGTTATTGTGTATCCCATCTTTTCAGTGATATCATAAACAAAATGAAATTAAAGTTCTTATGATACATGTATATCCCCAGAGATGGATCTAAACTGCCCCATGAACAAGTGCTTACATGGCCTCACTTATATATATATATGGTGAAGCACAGTATAAAGCAACAAGTAAAAAAGTAACTCACAAAATAACTTAAGCAACTGCAATTACATTAACAGAAACTCTCAAGGGTTTCAGTTTAGGGTTATATATGAAACTGATCCTCACAGTGTTATATGGCAACTCCATAGTGTCAGTTGCGGATAAGATATAGCTGATCATGGCTCAGACTTCTTTTAACATAGCATCCCTTGTTTGTGTTGCGATGATGCGATCTCTCTACACAGACCGGACATGTTGACGGTGAAGAAGGAGAGCGAGAGCGAGAGGATGAGTACGACGGAGAAGAAGACGCCGTTGAAAGCGGAGGAGACGAGATCGTGGTTTGTTTTAGTGGAGAAAGAAAAACACGGATCTTAAGCGACGGCGCCGTCGTGGAGATATCATATTCCTCCATGAGGTTGGCTAGATCCTCGTCGGAGGATACGGTGACAAGCGCGTCGAGATCATCCGTTGGTAACTGACATCGGAGACTGGTCACCTTCACCCCGCATATGTCGCCGAGTTTCATCGCCAGCTCTGTTTAATAATCATCACTGTCAGAAACAGAGAGAAAGAAACCTGAAAGGGGAAAGAGAAGAAAAAGAAGCTTTACCTGCAAAGGATATGGTGCGTTGTACGGAAAGGACACGTGTATGGCCACCGTGGTAACGTAGCTTGCTGTCGGGGTAACGCGGGATGATTCTCCCGCCGTAGCTACAGAGGAATTTAACGGTGGTCATTGCTTTTATGGTTTTATCTGCAAGCTTGGAGGAGAAAGTAGTGTGTGTGTGACTTTGGTTCAAGCCAAGTTACTATAAGATTCATGTTTATAGAGAGAGTGTTTTCATAAAATGCAAAGGAGTGTGAACCGGGGAATTGTGAAAAGTATGTATGGTATATTCTCTTTTTGTGCGTGTGTGTCCCGAAATTTATTAGTTTATAATTTCTAATTCAGAAAACAATTTGGCCGACCTTATATTTTGGAGATATTATTCTTCTGAATCTAAAAAAAAAGTAAAAGGTGCAACCTTCATGGGACAAAATAGCTTTAAAAAGGACAATCAGATTCCGTTTTTGTTTGACAAGTGGACTTTGAAAGAACCAGGATATCAGACACCTCCATTGGACCATTGTTTGACAAGTGGACTTTGACAAGTTGGACTTTGACAAGTGGGCCCCACCACTTTTGTTAAGGACCTGTCCTAAAAATCCCAATTTAAAGAGCGGTCCTTACACTGTTTCGTGGGCCCAACTGACACATGGCGGCTCACGATTGGTTAGTTTTTAATTTTTTTTTTTTTTAAAAATCAAAAAAAAAAAAAAAAAGTTAAGGACCCCATAGAGGTCCTTAACCGATGGAGATGCTCTTAATGTCGTCGACCATTTACCGTTGATGAATTTTACAGTGTGTAAAAATCAGTTTAATCGATGCCTATACATTCTTTTACATGCCAAATCGATTTACACGAAAATAATTTAAATAATCGGTATAAACTTAAAAAAAAATTTATAAGCATTCGCCTAATCAGTAATTTTTTTTTTAAAAACGTTTAATTAGATTTAGCGATTTATTGAACATTAAAAATCCATTTTATTTTTTTTATATATAAATTTTTTTTATTTTAAAATTATTTATTGATTAATATTTCAACGAACTTTGTTTTGACCCACACAATATAAAAATCAGTTATTAATTATCATTAATTTATTTATCAAATACTCCATCTAATGTTTGACTTTAAAGTTTTTTATAATACAATATAAATACATTAATTAGTGTATAATTATAAAATTAACTATTTTAAACTTTTTCGCATATGCTATTTTACACCTTAAATCAGAATTTTACACATAACATTTTGACATATGCTATTTTACACCTTAAATCAGAATTTTACACATAACATTTTGACACTCAAGTATGGATAGTTTACGGTCGATCTACTACACTAATTCATGGTACCAAATTACCAGTAGTCTTCTTTGTCTCATGTATAAAAGTTTTCAAATATATCATTTTCGGTGCTACAGTGAAAGCTATAGATATTTTCCTATTATCTTTTCCATTAAGAAACAATCATCTGAGTTTTTTTTTTCGTTTCTATTACGTTTCTTCTATCAAACGTTATTTGATATTTTCCATTGACATGTAGGCCTATTGTCTTGTGCAACCCGGTCCCTTGAAAAGCCACAACGACCACGAAGATTTGCATTAATGTCGTATGATTCTTGATATTTTACTAGTAGATATTTTACTAGACCACTTACATAATAATCTGTCTTATAAGAAAGATTATGCAGAGATTATATAGAACCTCAATCTTAATCTGATGCTGATAAGTGAAACATACAAACGTCGTGTGTACAATAACACCAACTAATAAAGAACACCCATCCTATAAAATAAATTATTTTTGCTTCATTTCAAATAACTTGCAGCTTACAAGTTTATATTCTCTAAAACTATTTCATAAAACAATGCAACAAATAAATACATTTTTTGTATAACTATACTCAAAAGTCAAAAGATGACTTCAAATAACGTATTTTTTTTGTATAACCTTTACTCTAATCTCTACACACACATCCTCATGGATGCGTCATAGTCCCAGAGACCTTTCATCATTTGGCGTTCTAGTTTCTTCAATCTCCCACTGATCCAGTTATTGTGTAAAACGTAACAATGCTTCTTCCCGCACTCTGCTCTTACATCTTCCTTTAGCCATAGATCACCGTAAGCTCCGTTTGGAAACAAGTCTCTGTCCAAGAAATGAACGTTCAGATTCGTCTCTGGCTCAACGCATCTATCGTTTCCTAAACGATGGACTCCACCTTCTCCACACAGTGTATCGTAGAAGCTAGGCTGCTCTGATAGACCAGAGGTTGCAGCATGTTTAACCACTTTCTCCATTGCTGCTATGGTTGGTTCATCTGAACGTGTGAAGTAGAATCCTGAGTTCAAGCGTCTTGGTCGGTTTATTGGTACTGTAAAAAAACAAACCAAACACAACTCATTAGTGTTTAAGGTTTTGGTCCTAACTGATTCATTTAATCATATAACCTGTTGTGTTGTATTCATCAGACTGTGCAACGAGAACAGAAGGACCGAATGAGTGAAGCAGAGGCAATGGGTTTCTAAACCAATATACATCTACATCGCTTAAGAGAACGTTGTAGCCCATCTTAAGTATCTTCAATACTGTTCTTGACTTGACTTTGGTCACTCTCTGGAAACACTTTGATCCAAAGTGACAATCATTGAAGCTAATGTTCTTTGGTGCGTATGGATCAAAGAAAACTGGCAGACCCTGTTATTCAACAACACAAGACACACTTGGTTATGAAATTAGTAACAAGGAGAATGCTAAGAGACATTTTTTTTTGTGTTACCTGCAATATAGCAAACTGATAAGTTTCATCATCAAGTGCACAGACTAAGAAATTTGGAACTGAGAGGCGGCGTGCCCTGCAGACCCAACTCATCAGCATATCCTTATAACTAAACCCAGCAACTGAAAGAACAACAGTTCTGTTCTTGTCTGCAACTAAACGGAGAAGAGACTCAAGGTCATAAGGAAACTTCAATGGTGGCACTGCTTGATCTTTCTGTACAGGATCTAACTTCAAGCTTCTTGATTTACTTCTGGTGATACAAGCTGAGATCTTCTCTCGTGTCCTAAAGCCTATGTTTAAGCCAGTCACATTGGAACGATCTGAAGCAGTAACTAACATGTAACGCTTGTTACACTTCAAAAGCTTTGGTAAAGCGTAAGTGTTGGACAAAGACCCGTAGAGTTTCCCAAGATGAGAGTTTCCTATATATTCCCAGTTTCTTGTTTTGGGCTGTGAGATGTTATCACTCTTATTGCCTAGGAAAAGGCTAGATATGGTCGAAGTGGCATCAAACACAAACCTTCTTTTACATGACAGAGCCTCGTTAATGATCCAATGATTATAAGTTCCTCTTCGATACAGAAAAGGTGGAAGCACTCCACAGTGCAAAGGGGCATCAACGTTGTTCCATGCCATAATCATGTTGGCTTCACTAGAATTTGATTGCCAACTCCGCAAACTTATCATCTTCTGCAACTGTTTTAAGAAACAAAGAGTTCGATCAATAGGAGGGGATTAGAGAATCAAGATTACAAATAGAAGTTTGTTTCCTTTATTACCTCACCGAATCTCACTCTTTTCCCATTGTCCTGACGCCAGAAACCTCCTGTTTCGTCCAAGTGGAAGGGGAAATGAGGAATGTTTACTGAGGAAGAAACAAGAAGCCAGTCACGATCAAGCTCGTGAGCGTAGTTTAAAGCGGAGATGAAATCTGGCAGAAGAAGAGTCTGTGGATCTATTAGGACAGCTATGTCGGATACATAAGCTTCAGTTCTCGCAAGCATTGAGTGTAGGAATGGAGTGCCAAGAAACCTAACAGTTAGGGAAGAGAAAGAACAGAACTTTATTGCATAATCTTGAACCAATCATTTAAAGAAACAAATGGAGTGGGAGGAAACATAAGAGCTTACGTGAAGTCAATGGTGGAATCAAGAAGAAGACGAGAACCAAAAGTGTCGGTGAGGGACTTATCAGAAGAAGAAGAAGAAGAGTTGTGTTGAGTGAAGAGAACAACTGTGACTTGGGAAGACAAAGCGAGCCATGAACGAATAGCCTGGCTATCAAAGGAAGAGGAAGAGGCATGGAGAGCAGTGAAAATGGTGATCCTGGGAGCAGTGGAAGAATCTGAGGAAAAGGAAGGGTCATGGAGAGAAGGAGAGAGAAGCAGAGTGCCGTAGAAGGAGAGAGCGATTAGGAGAAACCCAGATAGCCAAACAGATATCAGCGCAGCTCCAAGTCCCTGTATAAGATTTCAGACCAGATCAAAAGTGAAGACAAGATCTCGAGAGTAGCAACAGGTGAGAGAGATGTTAGAGAGAGAAGTGAACCTTGAGCCTCATTGAAAATGAAGAGGAAGAGGAGAGAAGGGTAGTGAGAAGAATAAAAGGGGAAACTTAAAGAATGGAACTTTAACGAAAAAGGCAAGGGAGAATGGAGAAGTACCAAACTCCAGCGGAAAGACGGCGAGAGGAATGGAAATGAGAATGGAGGAGGAAGATGAAGAAGAAGACATGTGAACGCTTTTCGTCATCTTCAAGGAAAACGTTCTTAATATTTTATTTAAAATTCCAGTCTTCTTCTCCATCAGAAAAAGTAAATTTTAGGGTTCTAACTTTTCTTTGCAAATTCGCCTAACGACACTGACATGAACATAAGATACAGGCAGAATACCACTGAGTCACTGTTTTGACTTTTGACTTGAAAAACCTCTGTAAATAACTTTTTTTGTCGGTACAACACGATTTCAAAGGTTTTTTTTTTCAATTAGATCAAAAGTATAATATATTACTCCTTTGTAAAACTGTGGAACCTTCTGGTACTCATCTATCACTAAAACGCTTACACAGCACATCACCTACGCACATGATTTATCATGGAACATAAGCCAGGGAGACGACACTGAAGAACCCCGTGGGACTTCAGGTTACAAAGAAACCCACATAGAGTGATTGACTAGGAGCTGGATGTCCTAAATGAATGGTAACGTGGCTCTCGGTCTCTGACAAGTTTCGTTCGTTAACATTTAATACAAGCGTTTTCTTGTGATTAGAGTAAACTACCTATCTTCTAGATAACCAAATTCGATCTCAATAAACGCAAATATTGAAGGTAGACACCAGAGACCTTGGCTTATCTCTTGCGGGAAAAGCAGCTAATGGCAGGAAGCATACCAGCAAGTAAGTATTCAACATGTATCTCTCCATTTAACTACTACTTATATCATAAAAGAGTTTTTACACAAAGCAACAATGTCGGTCAGAGTACCTTACACATAGTCTCTCTCACTCTCTATTTTCAATCCCAAAGTATCTTCATTGTTCTCTCTCTCTCTGTCATCCATCTCACCTCTGATGAGACCTTCCCCTGATTTGGTTCATGTTGCATTCACTCAGCAGCAGCAGCCTGTTCAACGCATATAGTTCAGCTTCCCCATTGTTTTAATCCCTATTTTACCTTTTTAACTTATATGGTATAAACATCAACCATACATACGATGCATTTTTCATTTTCCAACACTAAGACCAAAAAAAACTGAGATGAATGCTTATGGGTTAACCTGGTTAAGAGGATTATCAGGAGATTTCTTCCACATCTTCCAAATCAAATCCTTGTACTGAGTATGAGTAAGACCTGGCTTATCTTCCTTCAGCCTTGGCATCTCAGCTTCTTCAAAGGCCTAATATACACATCAATCAAACCATTCTCAGTTTCAACAACAGAGACTCTTCTAATCACACATGATCCCTAAGGTAAACATCAAACATAGTAAGTATAAAGAATGAACCTTAAACGAAGCCTTGAGCCTTTTCTCTGGGTGGCGATCAACGGGAAGGTTATCTGCGACGCTCATCTTCGCGAGCGCCTCGTCAACAGTACGTGCATCGATGATGGAATCATCTCTGTTCGTATTGGACACCAACACCATCTTCTCGTACTCATCCTCCGCCGCCATACGCGTCTGTTTCTTCTTCGATTCCTCCGCTTTCTTCGCCAGCGCCACCTGCTCCTCCTCTCGCCTCCTGATCAGCTCCGCCTCCGTAACCTTCGGGACCGGGGCCGAGACGCGGTTGACCTTCTTATCCGGCTTCTTCAGAGCCTTCTCAAGCTCCATCTCCTCCTGCTCCGCCAAACGCTTCGCCTCCGCTTTCTTGGCTGCGGTTTCCGCCTTCTTCTCGGCCTCCTCCTCCCGCTTCTTCGCCGCCTTGGATTTGGGACCCTCCGCCTCGCGCCAGTATTGTTCCTCCTTCTCGCGAGTCTGGCGATCCTTCTGCTCCGCCTCGGCGGCGTTCTTACGGGATCTGGCGACCTCCGCCTTGCTGTTGACTCCCATCTTCTTCGGCATCTTCGTACGCTTAGGGTTTGATTTAGATTGATCTCGTCACTCCACCGCAGAGAATTAGTTATATCTGTGAAATGAATCTGTGTAAGCGTGCACGCAACATAGATCTAATTAAAAGCCCATTAAAGACTTATACAATATATTGGTCCGGCCCATTAACTGTTTTTGCATTTAACTTAAAATATTCTGTCAGTGTTTTTAACGCTTGAAAACTGCGTGTCGTTTGAGTGTTTCCATATAGCTTGAGCCTGGTTGTGAACTCTCCTTTTTGAAGAAAACCTTAAACGATACCGTTTAAGAGCAAGCCTGAAAAATGAAGAGATGTTTTATTGGGCTTATTCCGCACTAGGCCCATATAGCTAGAGCCCAGGGAAAATGTAAACCCTAGGAAAGCTGAAGAGAGTGAGTGAATACCCTCAACTTTATAAACCTGTGCTTCTTCTTCTACAGAAGCCCTAGCCGCAGGAGGAAAGCTTCAAGACATCAGCGGAAATGACGACGAGATTCAAGAAGAACAGGAAGAAGCGTGGACACGTCAGCGCCGGACACGGACGTATCGGAAAGCACCGCAAGCATCCCGGAGGTCGTGGTAACGCCGGAGGTATGCACCACCACAGGATCCTCTTCGACAAGTACCATCCTGGTTACTTCGGTAAAGTCGGTATGCGATACTTCCACAAGCTTCGCAACAAGTTCTATTGCCCGATCGTGAACCTAGACAAGCTTTGGTCGTTGGTCCCTGAGGATGTGAAGGCGAAGGCTACGAAGGATAAGGTTCCGTTGATCGATGTGACGCAGCACGGGTTCTTTAAGGTGTTGGGGAAAGGTCATTTGCCTGAGAATAAGCCTTTTGTTGTGAAGGCGAAATTGATCTCGAAGACTGCTGAGAAGAAGATTAAGGAAGCTGGTGGTGCCGTTGTGCTCACTGCTTAGGTTTATCAAAAATTTATCTTCTGTTTTTGCTTTTAATTTATGCTAAAACTTATCCTGTTTTGGATCTTGAAACATGGTTGTTATGACATTGAAATTCTGGAAATTTTGCTTTGCCATTTTCACTTGTTTTTATGGTTTGCGTGATTCGGTAGATTTGTAATTGCGATCACGTCCTTTATTGTTGATTTGAATTCATTCATGGTCATGAAATTATTACGTGGTGGGATCATCTTCTGATTGATACTTGCATTCATAGTGCATTTCTCTTGTCGAGGTTATGAAATCGTTTGGACAAATGTTTGATTGTTCGTTATAATAGTTGTGTAGATTGGATTTGATCAGTTAGGCTCACCACCTGTCACCCAAAATTGTAGAAATTCTCAACCATTAAAATTTGGAACATGAGCAGGCTTGATCAGTTGTTCGTGTCTTGGTGTTCCACCATTTTACGGGATCCTCAAATGTTGTTAAAAAAAAGAGATTACGACAATATATAAATATGTCTCCAAAGGGACAGACGTTCAGTTTTCCAAACAAGTTGCAAGGATTAATCCTAGTTACGTTGAATGCTTCTTTCACTTTTACTAAACCATTTTAGTTAAAGAGTTACTGTTATAAGTTTGTTTTTATATGCACTGTTACTACTAGTTCCTTTATTGTTCATTAGCTTCGTAGTCGATAATGTATTTATATGAAAGGTTGAGTCCATTAGCTGCGGAAGTATTGAACTGTGTTAGATGAAGGGAAAAAAGAGGCGCAAATTTCAAATATGTTTATTTTGTTCACCAAACTGTTTTACAAAGAGCCAATTACTATCACGCCTCACTGTATCTGTACTCAAAAGATAAAAGACTCAGCGAGTAGCTGGCAACGCACCCCAGTTATTGGCTTGGTTTATGGCATGATCACGAGAAGTTGCAGAAAGCTGTTGGTGTATAACTTCCTTGACGTGACCCGCACCTGTTTCGCCACCACGTTCAGCGAGTTCTAAGTACATTACTGCTTTCAACAACGCTCCTTCCTGCTCATCAAAATCATAGATTCATCACCAGTTCAATCTCCAAACATACCATTTTTTCATCTGGTCACCTAATACTACAACATGGTCTAAATACATATCAAGAAAAGTAGAATCTAACAAGCTTTTGTTGAATATAGGCGAGATCAGAGAGACGCTTACAGAAAATAAAGCAAGGCCGTGCTCAAACTGAGCTTTACTATGGCCGTGATCAGCTGCTCGTTTCATCCACCTTCTTGCTAGCTTACGGTTTTGTGGTAACCCTTCTCCAACCGAGTAACAAAGCGAAACGTTATACATTGCTCTTACATATCCACCTTCTGCTGCTTTTAGGTACCATTTAGTCTACCAAAAAGAAGAAAAAATCCAATCACATAAAAGATACTAAAGCTTTGTGGATAAGACACAAGTCAAAACATTTCCACAAATGCACTAAATCACATGTCCAAAAACATCATTATCAGACTATACCCAGTATCTGCACCAATAAATATACAAAAAGATGCAATTTTAATCGAGATTACGGCACCCCACTACATTAAGACATATTACAAAGAAAGAAAGGATCAGAAGAAGAAAGCACTTACAGCTTCAAGTTTGTGAATAACAAGAAGACAAAGAAGTCAAAAGTCTAAACATTTCCTCAAATGAACTAACGCACATGTCCAAACATAGCAATCGTCACATTCCACTTAGTGTATGCAGCAATAAATTTACAAAAAGACAGCAAAATTTCAACCAATCTTGCAGCACCACCACATGAAGACAGAGACATATAGAATCACAACTAGACAAGAGAGAAGACACATACAGCTTCTAGAAGATTGGTCTGCACGACCCGGCCTTGGTGCAAACACAGAGCTATCTGATACTGTGCTCTAACATAGCCATTCTCCGCAGATTGTTTCAACCACTTCATAGCTTCCTTGGGATTCAAGTGTTGAGCTGCATATATAGGCAAACAGTTTCTCAAAAAACCTCAAACAACTCAAAGTGGCAATGATCTAAAAACAGGTCTAGGCACCCGCCTAGCCGCCCTAATTACCGTCTAGCTATTTCTTAATAGAAGAATCCCGTTACCTTGGAGATAACAGATCCCCAAATTGCACTGACCAACAGCATCACCAAGCTCCGCAGCTCTCCGGTACAGCCCCACCGCTTTCTCCTTCTCCCCCTTCTCCCAATACACAAGCCCAGCGTCAACCATCGCGAGCGTGGATCCACGCTCCGCTCCTTTCAGAAACGAATCAAGAGCCTTTTCTAAGTTCGCCTTAACGCCGCCTCGTCCGTGCTTGAACCGTTTCCCCCACCGGAGAAGCAGCATCGACTCCCTCAGCGGCTGGAGCGCTTCTCTCCACGATTTGCACACCGACGACGCCGCCTGGAGGTTCGGGAGGCTTAAAGGAGCAGCGATTTTCGTCAGTATGTCGAAGGGGAGCATCGAGAAGTCTCCGGCCTCGTGTGACGGAGGTCGTGTGGAGGAAGACTTTGAGGTTGACTTGGTCGTCGTTGCTCTGATGGAGAATCTGCTTCGTTTGTCCTTGTTGTCGTGGAGCTTTGAGAAGGATAAGGAGGTGAATCGAGATCCTTCGGAAGGGCCTGGCCATGTTCTCTGCTTCATCTTCTCCGACGAAAGACCACCGTCGAATTTCGCGTGAAGTCAAGAGACGTAAGTAAACGGATTCGCCCTTTTTTTTCCGCGTTTGTATTTTTTCCTTTTTTTCTTTTTAATTAACGTGGTGCGCAAATCGAACGGCTCTGCGATGAGTAACAGTTAGTAATGAGAGTAGAGTCTGACACGTGGAATTCTCCAACCGCCAAGAAAATTTAATCGACGTGGATCAATCAAACGATCACGAGCCATTGATATTTTGTTTTGGGCTGGGCTTGGAATTTATTGTTGTGTATTTATGTACCCTATTTTAAAATTAAAAGAAAAAATATCATTGCTAAATTTTTTGATTTATTATCTCTGTGAAATTATTTTTTCTTATTGAGCTCACACATTAAGGGGGTGTTATTCAATGGTGTATTTTAAATGAATTCTATATGTTTTATAATCTAGTGTTATTCAATGATTGATTTTAAATTCTTTATTAAAATCTAGTGTTATTGATTGTTGTATTTAAATTATCCTTACTAAAAGATTTTAAAATCTATTGTTATTGGTTTTTATATTTACAATCTCTTGAATAAAAAGATTTAAAATCCATTGTTATTCAACTAAAGACTTTGATATAACATTTTAAATCTTGTGTTATTCAAATTTGATAGATTCTTATAACTCATTTGATTTGAAATATTTTAACTGAATTAGGAGATGATTTCATGTATAAAATATATCACTCAAAATCTAACCTTTTACCTATATATTTACAAATGAAAAACGTGACTTTTGTTATTATTTTTGTTCATCAAATTTAGGTCTCTGTTTCTTATCTCTCACTTTCGTCATTACTTTTCATTCATATGTCCTTTTGATAATCATTAATCTCCCTCACGTTAGTCAGTCACCTATCTTACAAAAATAGTTATGTGAGGATAAAAAATATCTATAATGGTTTTTGGTAAAGAACATAGCTATATATTCACAAACATGAGTGCACTTTGTTAAGATTCAGATTACTTATCTCCTCTTGTGATTCCGTGGTGGGCACAATACGTGACCTAACATCATCTCCTATGATTTGAATTTTCATAATAATTGTTTCCATATGAAATATTTTTATTGTAAGTTTATAAAATGGAACAAAACTTTAAAGAAAAATAACATTTGGGATACCATGAAAGAAAATGTAGAATTGAATCACATATTGCTTATAAAGCACTTACAAGCATTTATCATTTGGGTATACAAGACGTCTTTGTTAGTATGTATGTAGAAGCAAGACTGATGGATTCAAGCCAATATTGAATGAAAGTGGATTTATGTATGTTTTAGTTTTTTTTCTCATTTTCTCTTTGTTAGGTTATCTTTAGGTTAATGTGTTTTTTTGGCTTTTTTTTTTAGTATTTTTTATTTTATCATTTTTCTTTTATTTGGAATTATAATCGACTGAAACAAAGTTCAATTCTATTGTAGAATTCAAATGATATCCTGTAGATTTCATTTTTACATTGACATGGATTTTAGAATAGTTAGATAAATCATATATCATAAATTTTCAAATGAACTAAAAATTTTGAAATCTGATCAATTTTAAATCTATTAGAATTGACTTCAAGTTATATAACCAATAACACCCCCTAAAAAGAGGAATACTCTAGGTAGACTGAATTTTTTTTTGTCATTAAAATAGTTTTTAAAAAGATGACTAAAATAGATTTTATTAAATAATATAAATATGTATTTATACTATTTGGTTTAACTAATTTAATTTAAACTTTAAAGTTATTGGATGTAATTTTGGAGATGAAAAAAAAATAAAAAAATTATAATAAAATTTTTGATTTTATTTATTTTTTTCTTTGAGATATGTTTTTGTGAAAAAATTAAATATCTATTTGAAAGATTTATTGAATAAAAAATTACTTTACTAATATCATTATTATCCTTAATAAATATTTAGATTTATTGGTATATAACTAAAAATAATAAATAAATGTTAATTTTTTACTAAGTTATGTTTAACATCAATACTATTATATAATAATGATAGAAGGACTTTTTTCTTCTAGAATAATAAATTACTATTTAAATGATTTAACAATTTTATCTTATTATTATACATAATTTATTAATAATATATATATATTAGGTTACATATGCTATTATTGTATACTATATAATTTTTCATTTTAAGCATGCTGATATATTCTATATTAGTATGCAATATATATATATATATATTAATAAATATTAGCAATACTTTTATGCATGTTGTGGGCAAAACATCTAATTATACTTATAATAAACAAAGAGTTTGTGAGTCTTTTGTAAATAAGAAGTTTCTTTATATAATAAATAATTCATTAAGTTTATTGTGTAAATATATCATCATTAAATATGAATAAATTAACCTGTTTCTGGGTCCAGCGTAGACTGATTTATTGTCAGTGCTGATATGGCAGTGACGGAGATCCTATGGCGTTTTTATGGTTGATGGACTGATGGTGATGTTTTTTCACTATTGTTATGTTGCATCATGATGAAATTTCTGCAGTGTGAACGTTTAAAAATAGTTTGAAATGTTATTTTCTTTTTGTTTGATAATAATTTTTTTTTAAATTAACATTTTAACCATTCACACTCTTTTTGTTAGACATGAAAAATGCTGGTTTCTTGTAGGTTTCTTGATCAAACACGTAAACCAGTTTTGCCAAACAAACAATATAAACGGAATTGTGAAATTTTACGCATTCAAGTTTCAATTCCGAAGCAATCCACATTTTAAACAGAAAATAATGATTTTTATAAACCTATTTAAATCAAATATTGCTGAATAAAAAGCATACAACAGTATAAAGACACTATGCTGGACATTGTTGTCACCTTTGGTATGAATATTAGCTCAACTAGTAGGTTTGATTAATCAATGTGGATAGAAAAGTTTAGCCACTATTGTTTTTCTTCAACCTTATTGTTTTTCTTCAACAGTATAACGACTCGTGCTTTTCTTCAACCTTATTGTTTTTGCATGATGAAAATTAAGTTTCAGGAAGTTAACAAACTGAATGAGATGCATCATCATCAATGATTCGATGGTAGATAAGATATATTACATCAAAACTATACAATAAAAGAAAGAAGTCAAGATAAATTTGTAACTAAAAAAGCAAATAGTTAGAATAAAATTAAAACCTCTGCATATTATTCAGTTAACATGTCATTAACGTACGCACTAATAAAAACTAAATATGTAACTCAAGAGTCTTTCTGCAACTATATCTGTGTTCTTGTGAAGACAGCGTTCAAGTCTTGTACTTTGACAGAAGTAAGCCTCCGTCCGGTAGACTTTCTCCGGCGTTTGTCGATCGTTTTCCGGTTGATATCGTCGCGCCTCGGAGCCGGAGGACACTTAACCGGCAGCGGAATTCTAAATTGCGGCCCCGTTGGAGTGGTGAATCCATCTTCTTCTTCTTTCTTCTCTTCTTTCTCCGGTTTAGCATCAACCGGAGCTTGTACCGGGATCGTCACTGCAATAGACTTCTCCATGGCCTGATCCATGAAAACCTTTTGACCTAAACAAAGAAAAATAAAAAGGGGTTTATTAAATACTATTTAACTGGTAAAACTTTTGAGCGGGAAAGTTTTTTTTCTCAGGAAAAGGAACAAGAAGAGAAGGTTTGAGTTTAGGGTTTATTTAACTGTATCTAATCGAAGCTTGAGGAGAACGTACCAAGAAGAAAGAGACAAAGAAGAAGAAAGAGGTGTGGAATATTATGATCGGGTGGGGCTCTGTTTTTCAATTATTTGTTAAATATAAAACGGTGATTACTTTTATTCTCCCGTGTATAAACTTTATATATAATCAAAGATTCGATAGTGATATACCTTATTTAATTATATCTCTTCGTTTTCATAATGTGGTATATACTTTATCTCTTCGATTTTATAATGTTAATTAAAAAAAACTGTCGTTATCATTCTCTACCTAATAATTGGATAATTATTTAAACTCATAACTTCACCAAGTGGAATAATCAAGATTCATATTTCTTCTATCTCTATAATATAATCGAGAGTCCAGTTTTCTAGAATCGCGTTTACATTAATTCTACCAATGATTAGCTACAAGTATATTTGATGAATTAAAAATATTACATTTAGCTATCATTATTAAATTTACTTTTTTTTATTCAACTGTTTGTGATAATTAGATTTTAGTTTAATTTTCTTTTTATTTTACTTAATAATATATATAATAAAAATAATTTTTTAAAAAATTAGAATGATTTTTAATAATATTTATATATAATTTGATTTTATAAAAAATAAAAAGTTAACAAAAATAATTTCGGTGTTACGAAAAATAACAAATAAAACATATTTTCTAATAATATTTTATTTATCTTATACATATAAACTATGGAACACATCAAAATATATTAAAATAAAAATAAAAAATGAACTAACTTTTACAATTTATTTTTATTGTAAAATATATATGCATGAGATTCAAATATTATTTTTATACTCCTTTATGTGATTTAGTAAATTACACTTTAGTTTATTTTTTCTATTTGATTCTCAAATAAATATTATGTTATACAAAATTTTACTAAAGTATATTTACATATTTTGGAGAACAACCAAAATTCAAAATAGCAAAATTAATCATAATATGTTTAGAATAAAAAAATATTGTGGTTGAGGTCAGAGAAGTATATTAAATCTAATATGCTCAAGTAATAACTAAACTGATTAGATATTAAATATACAAAATTACATGTTTAATTTAAAAATTAATATTATTAATATAAAAATATACATATAAGTTATAAAATTATTTAATTGAAAGTTATATATTAATCAAATATTATAATATTTTTATTTTTTAAATATTTTTTTATCTGTACATAAGCAAAGTAGAATCACCTAGTTTCACATTACATCTATTTTACGATGAGCTTTTTAATTCAGGGGAATTGTATTTGATTTGATTGAAAGATGTGTATAATAGAACATTTTAATACATCGCTCAGAGATGGATCTGAGATGGTTTATGCATGTTTGTTTCAGTAGATACAAAGGATTTTTAAAGACCATAAGAAGAGTTGTACAAAGTAGGACCAGTGGCCATAGCTTTTCAAGAGTGTGCATTGATAATAATATTGTCGGTAAGAAGAAGAAGAAGTGATCTCAAACTCCTTTCTTTCACATCCTTGAGTAACCAAAGTTATCGTACTGAGACATGAACTCATCATTGAACTTTTTGAAACTTTTCATAATCTCTGGCATCTCTTCTTCTGCAGGCAGAATCGTTGTCCTCAGATGAAACACCCTGGAAGCAAACAAGAAACTAAGTTGAGCTCAAAAGAAGATTACAAGAAGTTTGTTTGAGTCTGAAACTTTTACACTCACCCTTCTTTCTGTCCAAATCCAGAGCCAGGAACAGTGGAGATTCCTGTGGCTTCTAAGAGCTTAAGACAGTAGAAAACATCAGGGACTTTTCCAGCTTGTTTCGCTGCTTGGATTGCTTTTGGTGGCAACTTGATCTGAGGAAACGAATACATTGCTCCTTCTGTGAAGTTACAGACCACGTTTTTGCAGCTATTGAAGCCATCAGTCATGATCCTTGCTCTTCTTCTCAGTGACTCTAGTATTCCCTTGCTGTTCAAATAAGGTTTCTGAGATCTTGATCCCTCATCAGTGCAATGTTTATTTGAAGTAGAACATACCTTTCACGAACGAATTGATCATAAGAAATGTCTCCAGGCTTTGGTGGACTAACCATTAAACCCATCTGCACAAAGACAAACGTCACAAACCATTGGTTCCAAACCGTTTTGTAACCAACAATTACTAAGAAACTAACAAGGAGCTTACAAATATCTGCGCAGAGACGTTGGGACTGAGAGCTATAGATGCAACCTTGTATATCTCCTCAACGGTCTGCATTACCAGAAAACTATTGCAATCACTTGAAATACAACTAATAAACAAACGAGTCCAAAACCAAGACGGTCAGGCACAAACCCTGGGAGGGATATTTGTCATCTCGAAGTAACCACCTCGTTGCCCACATTCTCCCCAGTATCCTTTTGAAACTGTGTGGAAAGATATGAGCTGAACTTCCTTGCTGATCGGTGCTCCCATATCCATCAACACCTTTTTAAGACAAGGATTAATCACCCATATGTTATGTTCCCATAGAGTAATGAACACAAAGCAATTGCATAAACCAATGAAAGATTACTTTCTTGGAACTGATGAAGGGTCTCTCGTCTTGGTATATGTTCTGCTGATACACTTCGTCTCCAAGGAGAACCAATCTCTCATCACAACAGAACTTCAATATCTCTCTTAAGTTAGCTTCACTTAGACACTGGCCAGTTGGGTTTCCGGGGTTAATGATCACCATTGCCCTTACCTGCCATTAACCATGTGTCTTAATCATAAAGAAGCCTCTGCAACATCAGCTTTGAGAGGAAGAATATACTTACTGTTAATCCTTGAGAGCGAGCCTGAGCAACAGATTGGCGAAGGTTGTTAACATCAAGTCCCCAGTTTTCAGTCTCTTCAAGATAGTAAGGTACAAGAGTGCCTCCTAACAGAGATATGGTAGCTGAGTAGAGTGGATACTGTGGAACTGGAACCAGAATCTACCAACCAAGAAAAGCTTGTGAGCCTAATAAAACCAAACTAAATGTCTCATATACATTTGCTAAAGCTATAGAGAGAGGAACAAGTTCATTACACCGTCTTTCTGGCCGCGTATGATACAGTTCAAGATTTGCATCACACCTTTGCTAGCTCCATCAGTTAGAAATATGAGTTCCGGGTCGCTTGGATACCCATCACGCCGTTGGATGAACTCAGCAACTTCCTTTCGAACTCCTGGAAGGCCTCTGGAGTCACTGTAAGCACCTGATTAAAGATTCAAGCAAAATTGCTTTAACTTGTAGAGACATAAGCAAATAGATAGCTACTGAGTTATGTGTAGTAAGGACATACCAAGACCACCAGAGGTCAAGGAAAGATAATGCTTAGCTCTTGCAATAGCATCAGCTGGGAATATCATGCCAACATTTGGGTTGTCTAGCAGAAATGGAGCTTGGCACAGAGCAACCACCTGACGTGGAAATGTCAGAGGCTTCTGTCCTAACGCATGAGGGTTCCCAACATTTGTGAAAATGATCTGTTTTGCATATGTTTACATTATACCATATCCTCAGGTTAATAAGTTCAAATCAAGCTCATGAATTTGCAAAGGGCATTAAAAAAAAGTTTTTACCTTTTTGCCTTCTTTCTGAAGCTCAGAAGCACGGAGATAGAGTTCGCCTCTTACTGCATACTGACAGTTCTTCACGTTTTCATTCAGGGTCTCGTAGTCTAATGCCTTGAGAGACATCTTCAGAATTGACTTTTACACAAAAAGCAAACAAGCTTAGCTCAATCACACTTAATCAGCAACACCTACAAAACCAATACAAGCAGGTGTATAACAAGTTTATGAAGTCAACATAGCAGCAAAAGTTAACAACGAAGACCAAAACTGAGTTTATAACGAGACTAATCACAAAGTGAAGTGAAGCTAAACCCTTGTCTCTTTACTCCTGGTTTTGAATAGGTGTCAATAGAACTAATCGTGTCAGCACTCTACAAGAGATATTCATAACACTTGATTCATGATCTAAAACAAGGAGATTTGACTTTTGAGTCGATCAAGAACAGAACATATTAACTTGTTCCCTTATGTAACAGTGAAAAAAAGCGCAAGGAAAGTCATCACTAAACCCACGTCGAGAGAGAACGCCACAACTAAAAGATGATCCACAAGAAACTCAACCTCAAAACTACAGAAAGCTTAAAGGCGATGACTTTGCACAAGGGTTTTCGAAACCGCACGAGGAAAAAAAAGTTATCAAACTTGACTCACCTAACCTTCGGGTCAGTCCAAAGTACAGCACTGGAGGAAAGACTTGATTGCACTTATTGCAATTACTTTATTTATATGCAATAAAATAAAAATAATTGTGTAACTAATATTCAGCAAAAAAAAAAAAACTAATATTCAGCAGATTACAATTGTGTGTCTGACATGAATTTAGACTCTCGTCAATATCATATCATTTGTAGCTTTGTGCGTATCGATTTTCTAATGCTGCTTGCTACAAAACGGATAAACAAAAGTAAGAGACTTTGTATGGACTCTGTTTTTTTTTAATACTTTTGCGACACAACTAATAGAACTATTCCACGTCCATTCCCCGGACAAAGACTCTTTTGTTTCTTTCTCATTGTCCTCAACACAAAAGAGTGTCTCCATCGGAATCTTTGATGGGACTAATAATAATCCTCAAAATGAATAGGAATCATATGAAATAACTCCACTAAGATTGAATTGTGAATCACTCACTCAACGAAAACACATCACAAATAACTATTTCTTGATCAGATTATGTACACACATTCACCACCACAGGGCCGGTTTTGACCCCATCCGAGTAAAACAAATGTATGGGGGCCCATGATTTTCCAAAGTTTTTAGGGGCTATTTTTAAAAAAGTTGTCGTTGATAGATAAATGGTGGGATCTCTTTAAAATGTATACACAAATAAAATTTATATGTTATTTAAGAATTAATAAACTTTTACTGATTTTGAGGATATTGTAGTTTTTTACTATAAACTTGTTGAATATTTTATGATGAAATTATGTATAATTTAAGAGCTTCATTTTCTTATTTCGTGTTGGACCCTGAATATCCAAGCGGAGATCACCAAGGCAAAATGGTATACTAAGACTCATGCCAATCAGATACAGAGATTATTAGCTGACAGTTACCAAGGATCCTTAATGATCTTAACTGGAAACCCTTCTGAAAACCAGAACTCAATGATCTTAATGTAGTATCAAACACCTTAAAAAAGCTTTGTTCTTCACTAAGAGTTTTGTCTGGCTGGGTCCAGTGCAAACCCTAGCTTGGGCATCAAGAACAGTAGGGTTTTCCTTGGGAATTTATGATCTTCTGTAAGAGAAAAATACATTTTTTTAACATAGAAGTAGATTTCAGTCAGACCAGTTGTCTCACTGGTGAGATCAGTCACATTCTTTGAAGCATTGCCTATTTAATAATGGGCTGAAATTTTTATGGGCTAACTATGTATGGCTTTCTTTGAAGCCTATCACAAGATGGGCTTAATGAACCCACATAAATCATTTTTAGTTACAGAACCAATAAACTTGGTTTTTATATATAACCTCTTAATAAGTCAAGTGCCTGGTCGTGTAGCTCATTTGGTTAGTGGGCTATGCTCCACTTCATGGGTTCGATCAAGGCAGAGAGTAGAGAGAGAGTGATGAAGAAGAGGAATGTTTGACTTGTCAATGAGGTATTCTAAAATACTTCTCTTGTAGTATTTACTCTTCTTTTATATTTAGTAGTTTTTAACAAATTATTCTTTTTTTTTCATTCAGCAGATATAATTGGGTTTTAAAGATTATCAATCTTTTAGTTATTTTGAACAAAAAAAAAATCAAACTTTTAGTTATTTAAAACTAGGGCCGGGCCGCGCTACGCGCGGCATGTGAATCTCTTATTATTTTTGTTTGTGTAATTGCCATTTGATCTTGTTATTTTGGGTCCATTTTTTTAAACTTGTTTTTGGGTAAAGTTAGTGAGCAGAAGTGGTATGCATGAAAATGATTTATTTTTAATAGTATGTTTGAGGTTGATGGTTTGATTGAATTAGAGATCATATTGGTTTACTCATTAATTGTGGTTTATATTTATAACTTAGTGATTGGTTTATTTATGTTTTTTTTTAGTTTTTTTACACATATTTTGGTTTGTGTAATTTTCATTTGATCTCGTTGTTTGTGGGTGGAGATAGTGAGTGGAAGGGGTGTATATAAAAATGAGTTATTTGTTATAGTATGTTTGAGGTCTATAGTTTGATTGGAAGAGGGATTTTTTTTACGTGGGATGACATATTTAGTTAACATATTGTGGTTGTATTTTTAACTTAGTGTTCTGTTTATTTTTTTTATTTTTTAATTTTTACACATATTTGGTGCGATTAGTTTTCCTTACGGGCGAGCGATTGAATAAACTATTAATACAAATTTATTTTAAATGTTTGATTTATATTAACTAAAAGTAGATTGATATTCATAAATTTCTTGCAATATTTTAACTATTTATTTTATTATAAGTTTTAAAATATAATTATTTTCTTTCAATATTATTCTAGTTTAACCATTAGAAAAAGTCACATAGATTTTCTTAAAATTGGATTAAGTTTAGTGAAGTTATGTTTCTCAGTTATATATTTGTTTCATGAATTAAATTATTTTTTAATATTTTTTTAAAATCTAATGATATATACGATATAAAAGAAGTAACTTATTCATTATAACTAAACATATTTTAAAATAATTAAATAGAGAACGTGAAAACATTGTTACTATTTATATATATACATGTTTGTTAGAATCTTATAGGTAGTATTACTATATATCAACATAATGGATTAGAAGTTTGAAATAAATATTACTAATTTTTTTGTCAGTAATATAAACTCTTGAGCCATCTCTTATATTTTTCTATATTAATTTTGTTTTTATATTCCTTTGTTTTCCAAGAAGCCAAATATTAAATCTCATATAACTCCTTACTCGCTATAGGAATGGAAGTTTACTTGGTTTAACTCATTTTCCACCAAATGGAATAAGTATAGTATTGGCAAAGAGCCTCGGGTATGTAATTTCGCTTTCAAAATCCTCTAATCATGGTCGTGGATAGAATGATCTATGCCTTCAAAGATCTCGACATAAGCTTATGTTTCCTCTTGTCCTTCTCTTCTCCAAACCCCGGCTCCAAGGAACATGAACCATCTCATCCTTCAGAGCCTCAGCTTCACCACCCGCCTAAGTCCGCAATTGAAAATTCAACAAAACATCAAGAGAATGCATCACCCTTGGTCATTCGTCCAAGGTTGAAGAAGTTGCTGCTTAAGATATTTTGTTTTTCTTGTTCAGAATTTTTTTGTGATTATTTTTGGGGCTATCCAGTAATGTAAGAAATTTAAATCTTTGTCGTATAAAAACCAAATTGATATAAGAAGAGAATGCTACATCAGATTACCCTGAAAGAATCTTATTTTGGCTCAAAAGCTACAAAAAATAAAAACTGTTGGTGTAGGTTTATATGCTTTTGGATTTGTTCATGTTCATCCGGGTCGTGTACTGGTGGATTCTCCTGGAATCAGACATAATCTGTTCAAAGAAAAGTGTTGGATTTTGGTGAGACATCATTAACATAAACATGGACTGCTGCAGCAAATCTTAACCAAACATTGATTTGTTAATCATGAAGACATCTAGAAAATCGAAGTTTGTTCATTACCCGTCCCATTACATGATCTGTGACAATGTTCTGGGTCGCAAGGTCTTGCATTACCCCATGCATAGCGTGGAAGAAGGAAAAATAAATAAGCTTAGCTCCCTGGTTCTCTGTAAACAGAAAAAGGAAGACGTAACAGTGAAGCCTTTGTAACACAATAGTGAAACACAAAAGATGATTAGAGTGGACTTACTCTCGGGTCTTTTGGATTTCTTTTGTATAGCTTCAGTGTGATGTCTGAGAAATCATGATACTCCTGCTCCTTGAATAGCTCATTACATGTCAGTATAACTCGCTTTACAAAGATATAATTGCAAAACCAAAATATTTTCTCACACTCCGCCTCACAAGTATGGGATGAAAATACTCTTTATGCTCCAACTCCTTCTTGACTCTCTTAGATTCATTCAACCTCTTCAACGTGTCTAGGTTATGGCGCTCCTCGCAAGACCTTTCTGGTAAGTCTCAGTATAATATTCATAGTCTCTTACGCGAGATGTTTGCCATCTTCAGCAGAGTTGTTACCATCCTGTAATCTACATAAGCCCTCTACCTCTTTTAGCGATGTTATCGTAATCCCTGATGACTCATCATAGTGAACCAAACACATTTACATTAGGCTGAACCTCGTGCCAAGCAACTCACTATAGACTAATACACATACAAACTATATACATCATATTGCATCAAACATGATCATGTTTAGACTCAACCATGTACCAAACGAATCAATATAGACTAATATACATAAAAACTAAACATTAATGCACTCATAATACTGAATCAATCATGATCACATTTAGATTCAACCATGTACAAATCAGCGAGGAAGAGAGAAGAGTAAGACAATCTTGTTGCTGATAGTTTAGAAAAGCTAAAGAATGAGAGCATTGTACTGATGAATTTAAGGGATAGAGACTTACCTATTTATAACCGAAGATTCCCACAAACGATTAAAGGAAGTAATGGGAGATGCATTGCATAATAGGTCGTGAGAGTAGTGCCACGTAGATGTTAATGATTATGTTACATACGACGATTGGATCAAGCCTTCTTTCGTAACGTTCGACGATTGGATTCAGATGTACTCTTCGTTGAGAAGACGGAGATATCAAAGAGTCAGAGTGAGTAATCAAGGAAAAATTAACGCAGAAGTTGAAGAAAGTAGAAGAACTGGAAGCGTCGCCGTCGAGGAGGGTAGGGTTTGGCCACTTTGGGCCTAAATCTGCATCTCACATTTACACAAAGCAACATGCCTTTACAGCAAGCCCATAACTTTGAAGAAGAGGACACGTGTCACACGCCTGCTCACTGAGTTTATGATGTGGAATCCGACGTGGACACTCTAGGAGAGAAGGAAACATTCCTTTATATAAATAGATTTCAGTTCTAGTAAATGGATAAGTTGAACCTGGAACCATTTATCTAAAAGCACATTAAATTCCAACCTTCATATATTTCACAGAGAAAGAAAAAGAGATCTTTTAGGATGAGCTAAAAACTAGGAAAAATTCCTTAATTTAAAGTTCCAATGCTTTAATTTAGATGAGCTTCATGCTGGCGAGTCTGTCGAGAAACACATTAAAAACATCTTCACGACTAAGTATACTGACTCTGACATGCTTCTTATCAGAACCACAACGTTCTCCTGCTCTGGTCATAACCTTATGTTTCCTCAAATCGTTAACCAGATCTGTCTCTTCTTTCGTCCCCAGCCACGCAAACGCTGCAACCAAACACCAAACTGTTACAACAAAATAAAAGACTTTTTCGTCTAGTGAATCATTTATTTTTAGTTACCAGGATAAGATCCGAGTGTTTTGCCAAAAAAGTTACAATAGGCCTCAGGGTACTTAGGAAGAGTGAAGACATTGCTTTCCTTAACCACTCCACGAAGCTTGTCCCAACGGTTCTTCATCATCTCGTGACCATACTTGAAGAAGTTCTCAGTTTCACTCTTACATGTCTCCTTAAGAACTTTGAGAATCTTAGCGGTTCGAATCTGTGACTCCTTAGACACACCAATGGAGTTCACTATTATGTACTCAACCATCTTCTTTGCCACCTCCTTGTCCTTCACCAATGCCCACCTTCACCAGCCCAAGAAATTAAAGAAGCACATTAATCAGGTTTAATGATTTTTTGTTCTAACGAAATAAATTTAATGATCAGTATCATAAAATATAATAGTCATTGTTAAATTCAGTGAACATGCATACTTTCATTATGTCAACCAAATCTAGAGTTTAGTGAGTATTAGTCATAGAAGAAAAAACTAAGTATTTGTAATCAGATGTTTTAATACTCAAGTATTACTTACGCATAATTATTCTTCTACTAATTATGTTTACTGATCTTTTTTTGTTTTTATTGGTAAAAATGATTTTTGGTTCTAATTAAGTTTAGTGATCAGGATGATAAAATCTAATGGTCACTACTCAACGTCCAGTAAACATGCATGCTATAACCATTATTGTGTCATCCAATTCAAGCTTAAGAGCATATACAATAGAGGTCTTTAACGAGGAATTCTTAGAGAAAAAATAATTAAATAAATTATTAAAAGTTAAGAATTCAATTTTTAAAATCTTAAATAAAGATTATTTTTTAGTGAATTTTTACATTATTTGCAGGTTCCATGACACGTGACGGTGTGCGATTAGTTGATATTTTAAAAAAAAAAGTCTAAAAATGAAAAAGGATTAAAAAATCAACAGTAAAAAATTTCAATGGATAACACCATTCTAGATGCTCTAATGCATCTTATTCATAAAAGGAAATTGACTAGTGCATAACCCAATATCTTACCCGATGCGGGACCCAGCGTGGCCTGTGATCTTGGAGAAAGTGAAGAGCATGATATCATGGTCTTGACGGTGAGTGATGGGAGTGTAATGGGGCCAGTAATAGGCAAAGTCATGGATCACTTTGGCCTCGTCGTCGTCTGGACGGTTCACCACCGTCTCTCTAATGGTGCCGTCTGGGTTATTGGGTGACGTCACCAGCTCTATGTAAGGACCTTTCTTGTCGAAACCCCACGCGTCTCCTTCCCACTTGTACATACCCGACCGAACATACGTTGTCTCCTCAACGTACGTCTGTTCAATATTATATTTTTAGTAACAAATTTATATTCTCAAAGAAAATGAAATTATTAAGAAGACAAGAATGGTTTTTGATAAAAGCGAAAAAAGTGGGGACATGAGCATGCATGTTACTGATGCTTTTGCACATGAATCCACAACACATGTGGTGTGTAAGAAGGAAAAGTGTTTGTGGGTTAAATGAAAATAGGAATGAAAAAGATTGGTGAATGTGTTGTGTTCGAGAAACATGTCTGTCACTGTGTCTTTTTAGATCTCCAATCTTCGCTTTTATAAACAAGAGCCCCTCCCCTCTAAATGTAAAATCAACTATTTAATTAAAAACCGACTTAGGTTTTACTAACAATAAAATGAAAACCATAGAATAAGACGTAGCTAATGAATTATTTCTAAGCGTTTATTTTACTTAGTTAAAAGGAGAAAATACTTCTTTCATATATGGCATCCTAACAAATATATCCCAAGTAACACCAAAGATAACCGTCTAAACTCTTTTATATATTTTTGTAGATTTAGTTTATTTATCTAGATGATTTTTTTTAAAGAAAACTGCTTTCTAATGGCGAGCTACGTTTAAATTTCTACGCTAATTTAATAAAAACAAAGCACACAAGATTAGATCTTGACTTAATCCAGAATCCCACCTCTATCACATATTCATAGTTGTGGTTTGACTAGCTAAAAAATCGGTTTAATACTCTAATATATTTTTGTTAGTAGCTTAAATAATTAAGAATTAAAAAATTAGTTAAAAGGAAAAAGGAAATTTTAAAATAATGAAAAACGATAAAGATACGAGGATAGATTAGTTTAGTGGTGGGGACTTACTGAGTAGTATGGTGCGGCGGCGACGACACTCACAGGTTGGGTCCCAGCTAGTGAAGATAGTGCATGGACGGCCGCTTGACAAAGCTGCGTTGAACCGGTCCCAACCACGATGTACCGATCCTCCGTCGCTGCGTTTCCAACCTTACCATGCAACTCCTTGATGGCTTCCGCAAGCTCTGGCTCAAGGAACCAACACATGTTGTTCACGTCGCTGAAGTAACTCATCAGATCACAACCACGTATCGTCACCGTACACCTGTCACCAATCTTCCTCCAGTATTCCTCGTACGCCGTCGGATCTCCACTGCAATATTTTTTTATTCTATTTTTAGCCGATGATTTTGCAATGCAGTTACGGGAATTTGTGAAATTAAAAAATAAACATACTGATCCAAATTAATGACGGAGTCGGATAAGGAGATGTTCTTCATGTTCTCCAGTTTTACCATCTTGTTCTTATTGGTTTTGAGCTTTCTTGGCTTCGTTTGACACAGTGTTTAATGATTAGAGAATAGTGTAGATGTGAGTGCATTTATAGAAGAAATACGATTCATTATTTTATCATTTGCTTTTCTTTTATTATCTAAAAAAGTAAAGGCTGAGTGTGCTCTGCTTTTTAAATGGGAAAATATCTTAAATAAAAGTATATTTATTTTTTAGAGCTAATAGTAACAAATTATGGAAAATAATTTAAGTAATAATCAGATATACCAAGAAATATAAAAAGATATAGCAAGAAATATAATACAATGTTTATATTAATATTTTCATAAGTATTTTAAAAAAGACATTTATTACTAGGCATTATATCAGAATGATGAATAGTAATTTAAATTTTAAATTTTAAATTTTGTTTTCTTAGATTTTTAAAAATTAATTTATCCTCTTCTTCAATTCTTCTAACTTCTAAGATCTGTAGTAGATAAATGCTTTACCAAAATACAATGGATAAGATCGGTTGCAATGCAGAGGTATGATATTGTTTACCGCATTTATAAGAACTATCTAAAGGCTTTGTCAATGCTATATATCGACGAGATTCATATCTTACAAAATCTTCTACCTAGTTGGTTTTAAATTTAATCATGAGTTTAATATATGTCTTTTTTGAAGGATCGTGTCGTGGAAAGGTTCGATATGATTATGTAGCCTAAATATTATTGAAGGCAAATTCCGAAATGTGAAAACTATTACTACTCTCTCCATTTCATTTTAGTTGTTGTTTTAAGTTTTTGCACACAGATTAAGAAAACATTTAATTATATATATTTTCAAAATAAAAACATCATTACCTATACACTTAACCATATTTCAACTAATAGAAAAATAGAATGATATATAAAATCATTAAATTTTGCATTGAAATTATAAAACGACACTTATTTTGAAACGAAAAATTTATCCTACAACGACAAGTAACTTAAACATAGATAGTATTAAATTAGCGTTGACTTAAAATTATCCACTCTATAACTGCAATGTCAACTTCCTTATAATTCTCCTTATTAATTTTTTCCCACGATTTAAACATGGATAACCACGTCTTTCATTTTATAACTATCTCATAACTTAGAACAAAATTATTACAAGATTCTTAGGTGAATGTTCTTAAGAACAATTAATAAACTGTCTCTTAACTTTTAACTAAAAAAGTTAAAAACGTCTCTTATATAAAGAATGTCCTTAACTTTTTCAGTTAAAAATTAAGAGACAGTTCCTTTAACTGTTACTAAGAACTTTCGTCTAAGAACTTTGCAATTAAAACGTTGAGACTTAAGAGTAAGGACAAGAAGATGATGAGTTGGTTTGCATGCGTCGTGCTTCCACTTCACTCCCCGTTATTCTTGTTACTTGTTGTCGTTTTATCCTATTGTAAAGTGTTATTAATGTTAATTAAACACAAACAGAAATCCAGATCCACTATCTTTCACGTGGATTAGTTCCGATCGAGTTCGGACCATCGCTTTAAGTTTTCTTTTCGTAATCTATCCGGTTTTTTTTTTCTTTTTTTTAATCCGGTTTGAGTGTTATTGTGTTAACTTCAAGATGTTGAATGGGTGTCCGGTTCGTACGTGGGCATAAACCAATACTAAAAGAACAAGAGTTCAACACTTCTTTGAGTCACACTAGATGAAGAGTGTTATTATCAAGTTTTCAGAGGGTTTTGAAACTGAGTGAAGCTTATTTGTACTATACATTTCAAATTGATTTAGATGGGCATATATATATGACTGTGAGCCCAAACCCAAACTCAAACCTAAGTCTTAATTATTAGTATTATTTTGGGTCAATCCCACCCTAATCGTTAATTATACTCCCTCCGTTTCATATTGTAAGTAGTTTTAGATAAAAACACGAATATTAAAAAAGTTATTGATTTTTTAAAAATGACATTAAATCAATAAATTCAACCAATTATAAAAAAGCTAACATTATTTAATTGGTTACACAATATCCAATAAATGTAAAAAGTACATTGAAATCTGAAAACTTCTTATATTGTGAAACAAACATTTTTTGTTAAAACAACTTACAATATGAAACGGAGGGAGTAATAAGTTTACATCTCCACCTCTTATTTTCATCTTGATTAACTCTATTCATTTGACCCAACTCTGATCATTATATTTTTGTATTTAATGAAAAAACTGTTCACAGTTGACATGAATGTTGAATGAACATAATCTTTAGAATCAACATTTATTGCCATTCACAGTTAATTATTCGGTCTCTGCTACAACCAATGTGCACTGATACCACAGTACTACCTTTGGTCCAGCAATGACGAATCTAAAAATCAACATTCGATCTTTTAGACATTTACATATTGGTGAGAATAATAAACATAAAGATTAAAAAATCCATAATGTGATACTACAAATACCTAAGAAGATAAAACGAACAAAAAAAGTATAACACTATTGATTTTATACTTACCATTTGTAACCCAAAAGAAGAAAAAAGACAAAGTTCCCTCGTCGTGATTAACTCATCCACATGATATTTGCAAAACACCCATCCGCAAATATACTTATAAATTCTTTATCTTCCTAATCTCAAAATTCATTAAGACACTACATGCAAAGAATAAGCCTTTTAACAAAAAAAAAAAACTTGCAAAGAATCAGTAATAACGTACGTTTCTTGATTCTTCATGGACACCTAGGGTTTTTCCCTGGACCTCCATAATAAAAATAGTTACCCCACACACGGTTCGTTCCACCTCTTATATCATAACAATTGGGATGGTCAGCTAGAATCTTTAGATTCGAAACGGGAAGAAGAGTATTGTCCCAATCAACCACTTGAAGATTCCGGAAATAAGATGCTTTACCAAATCCTTCACCGGCGAAATGGCCACTGCCCATTTGGGTCGAAGTGTGTGAACCACCAGGTCGAGTGTTCACAATCTCTCCTCCGAATTGGACCATGCTCCCATGTTGCTTTAGATGCGTGAATAGAAATGCCGGCCAGTAACCGACTAATGTACCCGACCCGAATTGTAGCCACCAGTGACCGTGCTTCGGATCCTATAAGTAATTAGCATATTGTTATTATTATGACTAAATACAAAATTTAAAGTAATTTAAGACTTTGTGTAGACACATTTTATAAAAGTACAAGTTGAATGAGCTGGGTTGACGCAGGAAACATTAATGTGAACCATGTGCTTTAAATTCTTTCTCAACTGTTAGATTTGATTGATAACGTATATTGTGATCATCAAAAAAGTTGTTTAAATCATAATCATTATGCGATACTACAAGTTACAAAACTAGAAGCCATATAGTATAATATAAGGTAAACAATGTAGAGACTTTAGTTACCTTCCAGATCAATAAGCTTATATCGAACTGTCCACCTCTATACGAAGATCTAGGAGAAATCGCAGCTCCTATCGCGATTCGACGGTTGGTTTGAACGAAACCGGAACACAACAAATTGTAGCAACCCGTTGATCGGTATGCATCAGACTGAAAAATCACTTTCGTTACCATTGTTAGCAAAACGTTATTCAATAACTTTAAAAGTAATTAAGTATTTACCGTCCAATAGGTAAAGAATCTTGGGTAAGTATCTCCGTATAGCTCTGGACTAATCTGTAATCAAATCGCTACGTTAGTCCATAAAAATAAAACTAAACGGATCGCATTATAATCAAGATTATAATGTTAATGACGCACTTGCCAACCGGCTTCGATGGTGTTAAGATCGTGAGTGAACGAACCGGCGATAACCCACATCTGAGAAAGACTGAACTCGTGTTGGCTACTGACACGTGGCGACCACACGTTTATACTTGCTTTTGCTCCGTAGTATTGTCTCCCCGATACGTATCCCACCGCATGCTACCGAAAAAAAACATTTTCATTTTATTTTCCATAAAATCGAATTGTTTTTGGAGTTTGGATACAAGTGCGTGCAAAGAATTTTACGATAAAGCTGAGTTTTGGTATCATTCCTATATCTTTTTCTTTTTGTGAAAAAGATAAGAAAGCTCTGACTTTTTGGTTGATTATTATTATTAGTATAGTATTAAAGAATTGTACTTACTTCGTGTCCGTTACTTGTGGAATCTCTCCTCACGCGCCTGATTTTCCGACCAAATCTCCGGATAGAACTTGCTCTTAACATGTCTTGTTCCGTTGTTCTTCTTATCGGGACCGTACCTTCCGGGCAAAACTCACCTGATAAACTCCACAGCTGAGAATCCTCATAGGATTTTTCATCTTTGATGTATCCTTTGGGGAGCTCAGGCAAATCCTAATAAAGTTAAATTCTTTGAGGTTTAAACTTGTAAAAAGAACAAAAATATGGAGAAGAAGAGGGGAAGTAGTCTACCATTGGTCTCTGTCCCTGTAATAGAGGATGATCGAAAGCAGGTTGTTGATGAGACAAAACACAATCTATTGTATCTCCATCTGAGCTCTGCAAAAACATAGCACATAGAGAGAAGAAACAGAGCAAAAACAGAGTAAGAACAGAGTAACAAAACAGAGTAAATACGCAAGGAAATGTTTTTTTTTCAACGAATCAACTAGAAATAAAGTTAACAAATACATTGATCATATTGACAACTTTGGGGATAGAGAAATTGCCTGAATGGTTTTGACGGCGGCCTTGTTGATCTTCTTGAGTTCTTGTCTAATCAGTTTCAGCTTCTGAAGCTCTTCTTGAGGCCGGAGAGTTTGATCAGAGCCAGTAGTATTTGAGGGAGAAGCGGTGGAGAAAGAAGAAGAGACAAGACAGAGTAATAGAACCAATCTGAGGAAGCTAGAAGAAAACATCGTTACAGACTTGAATGAAACTTGGTGCGGACTATGATGATGATGAAAACATCTGATGAGCTGTTGTTTTCTTCTTTTTGAGTGATTCAAAAGACAACATTTAATACGGTTTCTTATAATTGTTGTTCGTCTTCTTGATGTTTCTGACACATCTCCCAACAAACACATTAAACACATAATCACTTTCTCTAAAGAAAACCCAGAAGAACAGAAAACAATAAAGAATGATTCAACAAAAATTTATTAGGGTTGAGTGTTGCTAAAGTTTTGGCCATGTGGGTACTGAGTACATAATGGTGATATTAATACATGGTTTGTGATGAAATCAGAAGTTCTAGAAACATTAACAAGTAAATGGATAAAACAAGAGGTAGAGAGGGAGATAAGAGAGACAGAGAAGTAAACTTTATATTATGTGAGAATAGTAATTTATAGAGGAAACTTGGATTTGGTGTCATCATTCTTTGGTTTGAAGAAAGGGACCAGGGGTTCAGATGAAATTGAGTACCTTTGAATTTGGGTTTATTCAAACTTTGTTTGCTTTATGGTGTTACCCTCTCTTTCCACATCTTTTATGTTTTATGTAGAGTTTTGTACAATTTACATTTATGTTCCATGTTGCAATTAAGAAAATATCAGAAACCTAACTTTTTTATTCCACCATGTAGTTAGTTCTCGAATATTGAAGTGTTTATGAATTCTCAAAGCAAACAATATAAGATAACTTTTTTAATTAAGAAATGTTGAGTTTACGGTACGTAGTCTATTTATCCTTAATTAATCAGAGACTAAAGTATTCTTATAATTTATCTTCTCTCCAAGCTGGAAGAAGAATATACCACAAAACAATGAATTTACAGAAAACAAAGCTAGCTTAGTGATTCCAAAGCATTATAATTAGCATAGCACGAGCTGTGAAATTTAATTGTCGAGACTGGAGAGTGTCTATCCTTTGAAACATAATCATATTGTCTCTCAAACTCGAGGGAGTGATTTAACCAAGCATGCATACTTGAATCGTATGTATGTTGACCAAAGATTATAAGATTCCAGTGACAATATTATAATTTTCTCCGAATACACATATATCTCGTTATCATGCAACTACAATGTATACAACAATACTTTATTTCAAAATAATTATTATATGTGGGTCGTTCTAATGAAAGGGGGTCAATAGGGTATTTAAGTGGGTGCGGTCCTCGTAGGGACACATATACATTTATGATCGTTTGTTAGGCCATTAATTCACAATTAATGGGTCATCGTCCTCCCATTTTCAAAATTTATTCAAAAATTACTATAGCATAAACTTTTCTGTATCTTTTTAGTCTTTTACCATAATGTTTATTTTTGTTGCTTTTAATTGATTATACACAGAACACAGCGTTGACCATATGGAACCTTATGATTGAGTTGCAGATCTAACATGCATTATCTTAATAGTAGCCAAATCCAAGTTTACAATTCTTGTTTATATTCGATGTTCGATTCACTCAGAGTAGTAATTCGCCATCTTCAACTGATTACATATCCAAACATCCACAGCTGATGATGAGAAAACTAGATCACCAAAATACCAAATAGACACATGAAACGAACGTTGAAAAAAAAAACTCATGAGGCGAACACTAAATTTTTCTTACCATAGATATATGAGAACATATTAAAACATTTACGTTTGATAAAAAAAAATTTAAACATTTACATTGGAACGAATCATGCAGGCTGTCTTAATTAAAATTGGATTGAGAAGGTATGGAGGAAATGGGTTAACAAACTTAACTTTTATAGTTGTCATTTCTCAAAAAAAAAAAATTATAATTGTTAAAGTGCATACTTACTTAGAAAAAAATTAGTAAAATGTTCTTTTAAAATTTGAAAATATTTTGCATGATTTCACGGAGCTGGTAATTCATCCATCAAAATATTTTAGATATTTGGTTGTTCTACCATGATCGCTATATAAGTACACATCAACATTGTTGTGATATACCAATTATAGTTTATCACAACACGCACGTCGTTAATTTTGGAAAGATATGTATATATACAATTTTATTTGTTAGTTTTTTGAAGGCAATTGAAACATCATTATCAGTTATCACAATAAGTGTGTGTATATATAGGTAACAAAATAGTAATTAATTGCAAATTTTATGTATTACCAGAATTGGTTAAGTGGTTGAGCTTGGGCCATACGCATGCGTGCACATATCTATACTATATAAAAATTGAGGCTATAAGCCATTGAGAGCGTCCACATATGATGTTAAACGACCAATCATAATATGACAAATCATCTTCTTAATTTATTATCCTTAAAATGTCAATATTACCAAAAAATTGTTTATTTCAAAATAAAATAGAAATCAATATCAAATATAGTAAAATTACAAAAGTAAAAACATTACATAATTTAACTTAATGCATAACTGATTTTTGAAAATATATTATATATTTTTTAAAATGTTAATATTTTCAAAATTATATTAAAAACGAAACTAGTGTTCCATATATAACTTAAACTAACAAAATAAATATTAATATTTTACAATTTGCTTAAATATGTTAATTGTTAAAGTAAAAAGGAAAATCAAAAGTAAATTGTAATATTAACAAAACATTATTGTCTTCTTAATACATAACTGATTTTTCAAAAAATATAAAAAATGTTAATATTTCAGAAATTATATTAAAAACGAAATTAGTGTTCCATATATAATTTAAACTAACAAAATAAATATTAATATTTTACAACATTCTTAAAAATGTTAATTTTAAAGTAAAAAGGAAAAACAAAAGTAAATTGTAATATTAACAAAACATTATTGTCTTCTTAAGTATAATAAAAATGTTTTAGTAATATTAGTATTTTACAACTTGCTTAAAAATGTTAATTTTTAAAGTAAAAAGGAAAATCAAAATTAAATTTTAATTCGTTTTTAATATAATTTTGGAAATATTAACATTTTTAAAAAATATAATAATTCGTCATATTTTCGAAAATCAGTTATGTATTAAGTTAAATTATATAATGGTTTTACTTTTGTAATTTTACCATATTTGATATTGATTTCTATTTTATTTTGAAATGAACAATTTCTGGTAATATTGACATTTTAAAGATAATAAATTATGTCAAAATACAAATTATGTCCTTTTAAGTATAATAAATCCAAAGTATCATTTATACCAAAATAAAATGGAAAGTTGATGTTAAATAACAAAAACTAAAACTTTTAATAATGGAAATTCACTTAATATATAGAATAAGAAACTTTCTAATATATGAAGTATTAGGATGACTATAAATATTTGTCTAAACATCAAAGAGTTTTCAAGATTTATTTTGACAAAGAGAGAGATTGAAAAAGAAAAGAAATATTTACACAATGGTTGTTTGTGCTTCTTCTTTGGTTTTCGATGATCTTACAAAAGGGTTTAATAAGAATAAATTTCATGCTAGAGTAGTTCACTTTTGGGAAGCACGTAACATCATCAAGGGTGGTTTACTTATGGTTTTTGAGTTGTTTCTTATTGATCAACACCGATGTTGCCGAATCAAATGATAGTGTGATTCATCGCATGTTCCCTCTTTACGTTGTTGAATCAGCTACTACATGACCAAGTCATCACTATATATAATTTTTTTGAATGAATGTTAAATTTTATTCTTAAAAACTGGTGTTACATTATGTGTGATTTTGTTTTTGAATAATCTATATTATATAAAAGTTGAGGCTATACGCCATTGCGAGCATCCACATAAGATGTTAAACGACCAATTAAAATATGACAAGTCACAGTTTTAAAATTTTATTCATAAAAGTGGCAACATTGCTAAAAAAAATATTGATTTCAAAAAAACTTATACATCAATATCAAATAAGGTTAACAAGAAAAAACAAAATATAAATGTTAACAAGAAAAAACAAAATATAATAAATATATTAACTTAATAGCTATGATAAATTACGAAATTTAACATAAAATTAACTAACATAATAGTAATTATTTAAAAATTCAAGACTTTCAAACAATTATAACTTTATAAATTTAAAACACATGATTTAGTCGAAAAAAACACACGATTTAAAAATTTTGGTTACATTCTATTAAGATATTCACAAAAAAAAATATGCTAGATTTAAGTTGAGGCTATTAGTCATTAAAAATGTCCATATATTTTAAAGCACCAAGAAATATATTTTGAGTCACTATTTTATTTATTATTTTAAACGTATTAAGATTAGAAAAATTTTCTTAGACAATAAAATAAAAATTAATATTAAACTTATACAAATAAAAATCATTAAATGAAATCATTTTGATAAAAATGTGAAATAAGTGAAATTGCAGAAAAACGTGAATAATAGTATAATAACAGTACTGGAGGTAGACGATCACAAATATATGATCAATATATATAAGGAATTGTCATATTGTATATCAAATGTGAAATTAACATTTTAAAACTCTATGTAAGAAAAAATAAATAGTAGAAAGTTTTTTTTTAAGTTATGTCTTAAGACAAATTAAATTATGATATGGTAATATCAAAAGACAATCGCTTCTTCATAATGAAACTTTTTTTTTTAACTGCTAATGCATTAAGATCAAAATAGCAAACATCCAAACCTTATAGTAACAATTCAATTTTCATAATTCTTCAAAATGTAAACTAATATTATAATAGTTAAAGTAAAAAAAATGAAAACAACTACAAAAATTCACTTATTATATAATACAAGAAAAAAAGCTATGTATAAAGTATTAGTGTGACTATAAATAATTGTATAAAGTTCCATGAGAGAATAAAAGAGATAATGAAAAAAGAAAAGAAAGATTTAATAATGATTGATTTTTGCTTCTTTGGTGTTCGGTGACCTTAAAAAAGTTTTATTAAGAATAAATTTATTATTAGAGTACTCATGTTTTGGAAAAAATGTAACATCAAAGGGGTGCTTTGGTTATGAGGTTTGAGTTGTTTCTCACTAATCAAACGGAATAAGGATGTTTATTTAGCCCTTACCAATATACATATTTATGAAACATATTATATATTATGTTTGTCACAAATTTTTACAGGAAAAATCTATGCATTCAACTATTTAATCGAATAGGCTATTACAAGGTAAATTTAAAAGCTGATATAGTCTAAGCAAGATTATGAACTTGGTCATTATTAACAAAACAGTCTACAAGGTGACTTCTCATAAATTCTTCATTAGACAAACAATTTTTATACATATAGATCATGCTCACCATGATATTGAGAGGTAAAATTTATGATTCATTCTTATCCCGAATTTAATCAAACGGTTGACAAGAGCAAAGATCGATATGGTAAAAATCTTCATTACTCACTATATAAAAATATAAGACTTGTTATCAGGTTCTAATGATATCTTTCCTTTATATAATTTCCCTTGGAAAGCGGATCCTCATCAACAATGAGAATTATAATTGCCACACAAGTACAACAAATGTTATAGCCAATAGTGTGGTGTTAATAAGAGTGAACATGTTTCTCCTAAATTCATAGTTCTTCTTATCTTTAAACTTTTTAATAATCATTATTTTGCATTTTCTCCCCAGTGGGCCAACTATTTATGTTATTCTTTAATTATCTACCAATTTCCACAAAGAAATTGATGAAAAATATTGTTCACAAACCTATTTTACTTCTCGCTAATGAACCTAAAAATATCTAGAAATTTTTAATCTCAAACAGTACATTTACAAAAGTATAATTAATTAAAATTAATTAAAATATCTATAATATCTTATTATATAAACATAACTAAACAAAAGTATTTCAAGTATATATGACCATATAATAAATATATAGCAATCACACATTTATGATATAACTTTGATAAGTAAATAGAAAATTTAAACATTATGTTTATAGATTTTTTTTTCTTTCATCCAAATTAAAAATAAATAAATAAAAGTATAATAAAATATTTATAATAGTACCATCTTTATATGCATTCAGCAATCTATCAAATAATAACCAGAAAAATTATCTTTAAATAATATAAATAGTTATACATAATTTATAATATAAACAAATACTAAAATTAAAATTACAGTTTTGTAAGCAAATAAAAGTAGAAAAAACATATTTTAAAAACATTTTCATGAAAATAAAATTTTAAAAATCATTATAATTTGTAAATTAAACTTTTAATAAAAATTAAACTAAATTATAAATGCAGACTCGCGCATAGCGCGAGTGTAAAATCTAGTCTATACTATATAAAAGTTGAGGCTATAAGCCATAGAGGGTGTCCACATAGGATGTTAAACAACCAATCATATTATTATAACTTATTTTTTAATTTACTATTTTTAAAAATGTTAATATTACCAAAATCGTTTATTTCAAAATAAAATATAAATCAATATCAAATATGGTAAGATTACAAAATAAAAGCATTATATATAATTTAACTTAATATATTATATATTTCGAAAATAATCATAAAATAATTAACAATTATAATTATATTGAAAATGCAATAATTTCCAACGATTTTGGAATCTATCTATACTATATAAAAGTTGAGGCTATAAGCCATTGAGAACGTCCACATAAGATGTTAAACAACAATCAAAATATGACACATTATCATCTTAATTTATTATTTATAAAAATATTAATATTTCTAAAACAATATTAAAAAACGAAATTAATATTACACATATAACTTAAACTAACAAAATAAATATTAACATTTGAAAGCTTACTTCAAAAATGTTGAATATTATAGTAAAATTGAAAATAAAAAAGAAAATAGTATTATTAACAAAAAAATACCTTCTTAAGTATAATAAATCAAAATACATTTGTACGAGAATAAAATGGTAAATTAGTGTTAAATAGTTAAAGTAACACACAAAAAATCTAAAAACATTTACAATAACATAAAATGAAACTATTACATATGTAATTTAAACTAACGAATAAATATTAACATTTGAGAACTTACTTAAATAGTAATTTTATAGCAAAATCAAAAAATAAAAGCTAAATAATAATATTAAAAAATATATATGTCTTCTTAGGTAATATAAATCCAAATACGTCTTAAGCTTCCTCTTAGTTGAGCGCTTGGTTATCCTCTGTTAAGTTTGTATTTTTAATTGCTTTGGGAATCAACTTGGTTATCATTCTTTGCAATATAGTAATTTTAGGTTACTTCTTCTCCAATGTGAAACATGCGCTTCTTGACTGTCATGTTTTGTGTTTGGTATGGACACACTATATTTGCCGGGATAAATAAATCAGAGGTTTTCTTTTAAGTTGTTAGTTAATAAAAAGAAAAATATATTCTGCAATGTGGCTCTTTTTTTCTGCAACTTCTGTCTTGGTTACGTCATGCAGCATGCTAATTCATCAGATGCCTATGTGTTTTCAAAAGAGGATTCATGAGTAATATGGCATCCTTTTTAGATGCTGAAGTAGCTGTTACTTTTATACTTATGAGAGGATTCATGAAAATTAGTTGTTGGTCACACACGCTTATAACTGACAGCTTCTGGAAAATATAATAGTGCAAAGAAATTTAGAAAAATCACTGCTTTTATTCTTTTTGCTTGCTTCTTTCATCTAAGGAAACTTTTAATCTTAATCTCAATGAATAACTCTTATAGGCTTGAGTTAACTCCAGCCGAGAAAGAAGTCTTTTTTTACCAGGTATCTACATTGTAGCTTTTGAGACTCTATTTTTATTTTATTTTTTGTATCTAACATTCTGATTAGAATTACTGACTATATTAAGTATTGGTATGATTATAAGTAATTGACTAAATCTTCTAATATCTTAATAACTTATATCAAATAATATAATTTTATTTGATACTATATTTTTAAATAAAAATTATTAACAACTATAATTTTATTTTATATTAAATTTTTAAATAAAAAAATTATTTCTAAGACTTAATATCAAATAAAATAATAAAAATTATGAAAACATTACATGTGTGGACAAACATAACTATTTCTTTCTCTAAGCAATTATTAAATTGAATACGCCCCCACCCTTAAAAAGAAAAAAAGAAAATTATGTACACAACCTTTTTACGATATAGGCTATGTTCTATTAAAATTATTCAGATATAGTTTGAAATATTAAAAATATGTCATATCAGCATTGGGGTTTAATATTTTTAAAATACTTAAAATTTCGAAAAATAAGTCTACTAGCTGATACATCATCACTTTTTACCTGTAAACAAATAGTTACAGTTATATGTTTGACTTAATGAACAATTGAGTTAAGTTGAAGGTTTTTGCAATACAGATGTGAGGTTGAGGGTTTAAAATGTTAGTCAAAAACTTTGAAAGATTAAAGTGTTAGTGAATACTATCTTGAGAGTTTTTATGCGATTTTCCCTATATGTTTATTCTTTCAAAAATCAATTCCAAAATTTTGATAAAAGTTATGTCATAAAGTATATCAAAACATACAAATATCATATACATAAAAATAAATAGATAGCTAATATCCAATTAGTTGACCTAATAAAAAAGAAAAAAATAATTTTTAATTTTTCTTATTTATTTTCGTATTAGATATAAAAAATCATCTAAATATATAACATGTTACACAAATTTATGAAAAATTTAGGAATGTAGGGTTTAGGGTCGGGGTAGGGTGTAGGGTAGGGGTAGGGTTTAGGAATGTAAAATTTAGGATTCTAATTAATTTTTAAAAAATTGCTCCTTAAAAAAGTGGTATTTTTGAAAATCTCTCTTTAATGAAGGTAAAAATAAAAAGTGTACAAGGAAAGTGATATTTTTTAAAATTCTCCAAAAGACAATGCTCATATTTGTGCTTTCTATTGATTCAATTCATTTTTGGCTTATACTGAGTTTAAGTAAACTTATTACAAATAAATGATGATAAAATACTAAAATTAATTCAGTTGGGTAAAACACATATTGTTAATAAACATGTTTATTTATGTGTTTTCAAACTGCTTTTTATCAATTAAATGAATTAACATATTTATTTACTAATCAAAAATTAAAATTTTAATAACACCACGATATTATGTTTTGATACAAATTTTTTTTAGAAAAAATAATCAAAATTTTCATTAACCTAATCAAATAGGTTTTATGAAACAAACCTTACTATTTTTATAATCTACACGATTTTATTAAGAAAGTTAATTAAAAATAAACCAACATACATGGTGACTCCTAATATGTTTTTAATGCAATCTCTAGCTTGTAATTTTTTATTGTCTAAATAATAATATTTAAATATTGTAGATTATATATGTTATTACTTTAATAAAAGTTACTTAACGTTAGTTAAAATTCTATATATTCATTTATCCTTCTCTTGTATAGAAAAAAATACTTAGTAGATTTGAATTTCATAAAAGTATTTATAATTCTTAAAACTAAATCTAAATATAATAGTATCAGTTATGTATTTAAAAGAATTAAAAAGAGTTATCAAATACATATATGCACGCAATAAGTATAATAATAATTATACATTTTTATTAAAAATTTGGTATATACAACACAAAGTTTAACATTTTGCATATTGAGTAATTTTAATAGAAAATACTTTAAGATAGACGTAAAAAGATTTTTTATCATAAAATAGTTTTAATGAGAAAATGACCAAAATAGAATTTATTAAAGAGTGTAAATATAAATTTATACCTATTGAGTTAACTAATATAGACTTAAGTTTTAGATGAGGTTGGGTTTTGGATGAGGTTTATAATTATTTTTTTTTTTTAAATATTAAAATTTTGAAAATAAAAAATATATTTTGGTCATTTTTTCCCTTGAGATCTATTTTGTGATAAAACTTTTAAAAAATATCTATTTAAGAGATTTGCCAAATTAAATATCATTCAAATATAAAGATAGATAAAAATTATAATAAAATATTCATTAGAATTTAATAGTGGTTAGTACGCACTGAAAAATTTATTTAATTTAAAAACAAATTCGATTAACACTATAAATAAGTTTATCAATATATTTATATATTTCCATATATAAAAAATAGATATCTAAATATTAATTATTTAAAGTGTAAAATTTTCTTAAAAACTAAATATCAAAATAGTAAATCCTACTTTGAATATTATTTCATTATAAATGCATATAAATCATTTATATTTTATTATTTTAAATTTAAAATAAAATAAAACTAATTCTTAACATAAACTCGCGCGTAGCGCGAGTGGAAAAACTAGTATATATAAAAAAATTCTAAATACGTACGTAGAGACACTTACGGAAAATACATGTACCAGAGAAATTATGAAGAATTCACTCCTTACCTGAACATGTGGCCTATTATGACAATGGATCAAAACTTAGAACATGTTAAAAACAAGATTCTAAAATATTAAAAGTTAATATTCAAAAAAAAAAACATAATAAAAGTTGAAGAAATGAATCTAAATAGTGAATAATGTGAAAGTAAAGGTCTTCTATAAAGCAGGAGAATTTGATTCCTGTCAACAAAAAAGAATGGCACCAAAGGGATATAGCTTTGGTGGCTCATAGGAGTGTCTCTGTATTATTATATGTGAATCTCTGAATCATGACTCATGGTCATAGGGAGAATTATTGCGACCACTAATTGAAAAAAATAATCACTACATGTTTTCATTAATCGACAACTAATCCGAGACTATAAAATCATGACTTCACGTTTAGCTTTTATGCTTACCAACGTTTTGACGTAGTATTTACGTAGGATTCATATTTATAACAACTTTGGTAGATTCAGTTTTGATTCAAACCTTCCCAGATCAAAAATAAAATATTGTCTATCACATGATATTTTGTCGTTTTCATACTCCGGAAAACTAGGCATATATAATTCAACATAGCCGATTCCTCATCATAAATTCCACTACACCATCTCTGTGTGAAGTGTGAACGAATTTAAATAACAAAAATAAAATATACTAGCATTTAACCTGTTTTAAAACAGTCTAGTTTTTTAAAGAAAAAAAATATCTTTATACACAAAAAAGAAGAAAATAATCATACAGTCTAGTTTCCTTTAAACTAAAAGAGAATATGAGAAAAAAGGGCGAAGAAAAAGAGGAATATTGAAGCAAAAGGAGGATACAACAATTTGATGTAAGACCAATGATGCTGTCTAAAGCCCGTCCCATGCTCAGCTTTTTCTTCCTCGAGGTTAAAATTTCATTTTTATCTGTTGAGTCAATCAAGATACCATTAAGTAGTCTTACATACGAGTACCGTCGAATATTTATGTTTTTACTATATGATTCGCCATCCGACTATGATTTGTCATCATTTTGTGTATAAGGCGTTTTACAAAGCGGCGTGATTATAGTTTAGGACCATGCACATTATTACAGCTACATCATCATGATATACACATGATGGTTAATGCTGCATATGTGACCCCCGCTTATCTTATACTCATAATTGGGCCTGGTGTTTTGTTATATTGGGTTTTATATGGGTGACCCATCCAGCTACTCTGCTCCAAATTACAATATTTTCTTATACATTTTCTTTTAAAAATAATAACAACATCACTGAAAACTATGGTTTGTGATAGCAACCTTAAAAAAGACATATATGTTTAATGTTCATAGAGCTTATTGACACACAAAATAAATAGCCCTAGAGAGATTTATTACGATACAAAGAGAAAGAAAAAGAAAGTAAATTTTGTTTATCACCGAGCACAAACATATTTGATTTGTATCATAAGAAAGACGTAGAAGGAAAGCTGCTTGAGAGGCAATTCTCTAGGTTAGTCACAAAGTTCTCATAACATTCCTATTTTTAGTAATCTAGTTGGAAATTCACCATACATATACTTTTTGCAATCTTTCAAATGCTACATTACTATCCAGAACCATAAACTTCACCAAGCTTTGTGTCTTAAAAGACTTTACTGAACATAAAATGAAATAGCTTAGTAAGCTTTATTCATGTGCAAAAAAAAAAAAAAATGAAATGAAAAAGGGATTAAGCTGTCACTAAGATGCAAATGATTCTTGGTTGATATTCATAAAATAGGATGAAGGAAACTGCCACAATCAACAGCCAAGGTTACTGTAACGCAATGCCATTACAAATATCTTTATATGGAATCAATAATATGTATGCTAAAGCCTTATATGTATTGAGCTAATGGGCTTGTAAATTATTAGGCTTGTATCCTCTAATACAACGGACATATATTTCATATTTTCATTAGTTTTGTATTAGAGGATTCAACTAGTATGAAGGGGATACATTGTCCAAGCTCGTATGAAATATATGTCCGTTGATGCTATGATGATGATTCAGTTTTAAATGTCAAATCGGATGAGACAGAGACAGAGACAGAGACACTAGTAGAAACGGTTTGGCATTAGCCAGAGCTGCTAGAGGAAAAACCTCCAGAAAATTGCAAAGTATAATTTGTTGATATTTTGTTCAAACAATTCAACTCCCTATTGGGTTTGCTGGGCCTCATTTTCCAATGAATTGTGAATGTAAGATACTGAGGAAAGCAAAAACAAAAAAGGAGGAAAAATTATCGTTTCACTAAAATAGCCATGTAAGTCAAAGAGTAATTGGGGTGTTTCTAGATGGTGGCGGCGCCACTAGTGGGCACACCTGAAACGTAAGTCAAACACGGCTTTTTTTAATTGCCCACTAATCCTAACATCTTGAAAACAATAACCTCAAAGACTATTCGTTCGGTCGGCCCGAAGAAAACAAGTCTTGGAGCTTATCAAATCGTAGACTCAAAATGCATCATTTCATCAATAAACAACAAAAAAGAAAATAAGTGCAACAGTTTTACTGTCAATTTAAGACACGGTTTAGTTTAGATTCCAAAGATACATAGTTTAGTTTTCTAGATCTCAATCATGGTAAGGATTTCGTTTTTTTTTCTGAAATAATTGATACATTAATGCAAGTAGATATCAATAATGCTACAACTCACAAGCATGGCTTGGTGTTGTGACGTTGACCTTTGATAGTCACGAGCTGGTCGCTTTGATTCTAGACGGCGAGTACTAAGGGACCCCATTGGTAGTTTGAATCATCGATCTTTGTTTTTAACGACTTGTCCACTTGTTTTATTCGATCGTTGTCAGGCTATGTATCTGTATTGATCTGTACCAATAATTTCACAAACCGTGTTACTCGAGATCTTGCGTTGAATTAGTCACAGACTTTCCGATTAGTTTTGCCGTTTGATTGATCAAAGTAATGTTAGGCATTGACTCCGGTCGTATATATATTCTCGTGTTCTAGAGGTTTTGCAATAAAATATGAATAAGCAAGCAGAAATACTTTTCGTAATACACTGTTAACAAAAATTCAACGACGTTTAAACAAATTTTTCTTCTTTTATAGCCATAGGTATCATCACAATTTTCTGTGAAAGTATTTTGAATAATTGTTTTCTAAGATCTACTAAACAAAAATAAAGACACTGATTAGTTCACAGCCTAAGTATAAATAACTATATAGCATCTTGCTAGGAAACTGCTTATATGTATGTCCAGATATACTCATTAACAACATACGTGCACAATACTGTACTTCTTGTTAATTATATACGATTTATCACTTATCAGGAAATATTTAAACCAGCAACGCAATTTTAAAAACCGATGTTTGAAGGTTTTGATATTTAAAATTCTGTCGTTTTCAGAATATATATATACGGAAAATTATTTTAATCGATGGTTGTTTGCCCAAAGAAAAGAATGATTGAAGTTGCTTTGGCTTTGAGATGACCTCGCAATGAGGCATATGTCGTAATCAACAAGGCATAGAGGCTTAACCCTATTAAACGAGAGAGATTGAAGTTACTAACTAATATAGAGACGATCCTCACAATACGGCAGATACCTTATGCCGTTAGAATTTGTTTTCTACTATAGCATTTGAACTCATTTCTATATTTTATGTCTTAAATCTATTAGGCCTTATTATTTAAGATTCATTAGTGTTAAGATTTATAGTACACACCTATATATAACTTGTGTCTTTTCTAAATCTAAGTAGCAAGTTTTAAAGATAAAATTATGTATTTTTTTCTTGTAGACAGATCTCTATAATTTTTCCATCAATAAAATACTCCTTGTCCGTGGCGGTAACCTATTGGTAAACTAAGTTAAATCTATATGTCAAATTTTTTATATTCATCTATTCTGTTAATTTATTTCTTCTCATATCCGTCACAACACTATTATATAGAATTTTCCACTCAATTCTGGATTTGAGGTAATGTATCCTCTTTTCGGTGAATCTGAAGATCGTAGGCCATCATCCCTTAATCTTAACATGCGCCATCCCTATCTCTTAGCAAGCCTTGAATCGATTTTGATTTAGATGAACTAACCCTGGGAATAGTCGATACACAACCAACAACCACTATGCTAGAATTGCTAATCCAATTATCAAAATCACGAACTCACATAATCATTCAATTTCCTTGGCATCTCTACACATTCTCATCATTTTGATTCTTCTTTCTCTCTTTAAGATGGTCTTGTGATTATATTATGACCCACGTAACTACTTAGAAACTAACGACAAGTTGGCAACTATTCCAGAATTTTAGTGTTCTTTTTTCGGCGCAAAAAGACATGGGTTTACAAAACCGAACATATCCAAAAGGTGACAACAGCGCTGACGTCATGTCCCCACCCAGAAACCGTACATAACAAAACATAACTCTAAACGGCATCGTTTACTATCTTCATTGTTAATTTCCCTGTTTAAATGCCATCGCCCTCTCTTTCGTTGAATCATCATCACCGAAAGTCTCACTTTGACTCTCTCCCACACCCATCCATCGTCTCTCTCAAGCAAAGACGAAAACTCAAAAGTTGAAATTTTTTATAATCAGATTTTCTTTTCCCGATTGACCCAACAACCACAAATCGAATTTCAACTTCCAGATTCGTGTCTCTTTCTCCTTTCTCCATCACTTGAATAGAAAGAAACAATTTAAAAAAAGAAAAACAGAGTAAAAGATCAAAAAAACTCCAAAACAAATGTTATCTTCCTCAACTCCACAAAGCTAAACCCTAAAACCAAGATGAGAACTTTCATCTCCAACCTCTCTCTCCTCCTCCTCCTCCTCGTGGGTTTGTTCTTAAGCCCTGTGATCTCTGACTCAAGAGGAGAAACGGTAGCTCAGATGTGCAGTAACAGAACAACGACCCCGCAACAAAGAAGCCTCGTCGTCACCAACTTCATCGCCGCCATGAGCGCCGTATCTCCCTTAGTGGAAGCCAAAGGCTACGGCCAAGTAAGCAACGGCACAGGGAACTTAACAGTCTACGCTTACGGAGAGTGTATGAAAGATCTCGACAAGAAAGACTGCGACTTGTGTTTCGCTCAGATCAAAGCTAAAGTCCCACGTTGCTTGCCCTTTCAACGAGGCACTCGCGGTGGTCGTGTCTTCTCCGATGGGTGCTTCATCAGGTACGACGAGTATAACTTCTTCAACGAGACGTTGAGCTCGTTGGACCAGACTAATTGTTCTAATAAGGAGATAACCGGAGTAAACCGGACGCTGTTTCGTGATAACGCGGCGGAGTTGGTGAAGTTTATGAGTGTGGAGGCGGTGAGGAACGGTGGTTTCTACGCGGGGTTTGTGGAGAGACGTAACGTGACGGTTCACGGTTTGGCTCAGTGTTGGGAGCCTGTTACTAGTAGTGGTTGTGTTGAGTGTTTAAGTAAGGCTTCAGAGCGAATCGGTTCTTGTTTTGGTAAAGAAGAAGGTCGTGTTCTTAACGCTGGATGTTACATGAGGTTTTCTACTCACAAGTTTTATAATAACTCTGGAAACTCAACTTCAGATGGTGATGGTGGTAAGTAGATAAAGATTAGTATGTATATTGTAATATTTATGGAATGTTAAGGTTATGGATTAAGACACGAAATGGTGGCATTGATTTTAGAAATGTTTCATTTGATGATCAGGTCATAACCATTTGGGTGTGATTTTGGCGGTGACGTCTTCGGTTGTGGCTTTTGTTCTGTTGGTCTCTGCTGTTGGTTTCTTGTATAGAAAGAAACGGGCCAAGAAGCAAAGAGGTTTGTGATGTTTGCAAATTGAGTTTTTTGTTGAATGTTGTACTCATTGGGGTATGAGTGGTTATAGTAAGTTTAAATTCTTGATAATAGTACTAATGACATGTTCTGTATGTGTAATGTAATGTAGAGAAGAAGCAGCTAGGGTCACTGTTTATGCTTGCCAACAAATCTAATCTTTGCTTCTCATATGAGAATCTCGAGAGGGCCACTGATTACTTCAGCGACAAAAATAAGCTAGGACAAGGAGGATCTGGTTCTGTATTTAAGGTGAGTTGTGTTCTTGTTGTCTGTTTCTTCTTATGATGTTCCTATTCTTTAAGTCTTTGCCGTTTTGTGCAACAGGGAGTTCTTAGTAACGGTAAGACTGTTGCGGTGAAGAGACTGTTCTTCAACACAAAGCAATGGGTTGATCATTTCTTTAACGAAGTCAATTTAATAAGCCAAATCGATCACAAGAACCTTGTCAAGCTCTTGGGATGCAGCATAACCGGACCCGAGAGCCTTCTGGTCTATGAATACATTGCCAATCAAAGCCTCCATGACTATCTTTTCGGTTTGTTTTTCTCATCTTTATCCTTTTTGCATTACCTTGTCTCAATAGTCTTATATTGACTCGTTCTTGCTGCTTTTTTTTGGGTTCAGTAAGGCAAGATGTTCAACCGTTGAGCTGGGCCAAGAGGTTCAAGATTTTACTTGGAACAGCAGAAGGATTGGCGTATCTACACGAAGAGTCTAATCTTAGAATCATACACAGAGACATCAAGCTGAGTAATATACTTTTGGAACATGATTTCACTCCGAGAATAGCTGATTTTGGACTGGCTAGATTGTTCCCTGAGGACAAGAGTCACATCAGCACCGCCATCGCCGGTACACTGTAAAGTTTCTAAACTTATCTTTTGTAACTTCGAATGATTACACCATTTTTATACTAATTTTTGAAGTTATTACACTTGTGAAACACAGAGGCTACATGGCGCCAGAGTATGTGGTACGAGGTAAACTAACTGAGAAAGCAGACGTTTACAGTTTTGGAGTTCTTATGATTGAAGTTATAACGGGAAGACGTAACAATGCCTTCTCACAAGACTCTAGTTCGATCCTACAAACGGTAAGTAATTAGTTTTTTTTTTTCTTTCTCTTTCTTGAGGTTTAATATAAACTCAAACCCTTTTCTTGAATCATGAAAACGAAACTTTAGGTTTGGAGTCTGTACGGAACAAGCAATCTAGTTCAGGTTGTGGATCCAGTATTGGGGGATAACTTCAACAAGATGGAAGCGTCACGGTTGCTTCAGGTCGCGCTGCTTTGCGTTCAAGCAGCGTTTGATCAGCGGCCAGCCATGTCTGCGGTTGTGAAGATGATGAAAGGGAGTTTGGAGATTCCTACACCGACGCAACCGCCGTTTCTGAATCCAGGGAGTGTATTAGAGTTGAGAAAGATGATGTCTCCCACGACGGATTCTCATATCCAAGATCAGTCTCAGTCTTCTGGTTGGAGAAGTGACAACATATCTGAGAGTTTCTTCGAACCTAGATGAGCTTTAAGGTGTATATCAGAATCTTTTTTGTGATGGATTATGAATCTGTGTCATGTATAAAAAAACTGAAATGAGGTTAATCGTGTGTAGCTAATTGATGGTAACGTATGATCCACGGTACTGTTATATGACCTAGCAAGTGAACAAGATTAGAGCTTACATGGTGGAGGGAAACTCCGGTTTAGTCTCGGTTTAGGTTTGTTTATAATCTATAGTACGAGACGATTATGATTGCATGTCTATGATTTCTTTTGTTCTTGAGTTTGTATGTTGGGTTATAATAAGTGTTTATTTATCTCAAATAAATCATTATTTTTTGTTTGCGTTTTCTTGTGCAAAATCAAAAAATACAAGCGGCCGTCACCGTGAGGACTACTACTAAACATGTGAAATTATAAATTTCCGGTGACGAGTAAATACGTAAAAAGATTATAATGCATATTTTTGTCTGTCCAACATTATTTGTTTGTTACTTATTATAATAGATAAGCGTCATTATTCTGAGTTTCTAACCCCCACTATATAATTTTCAGCATTGAATATCCAACTACTTCCCACTTCCTTTGTATTTTTTTTAACTAAAGAAAAACTTTTGACAATGGCAACTTGACCTTTCATGGTAACATACCAAACCATTTATTTATTATAACGTACTCTACCGTCAGTTTATCCAATTGACATTTCTTAAATCTTATTTCAAGAATGCCGTCATACAAACACTAAAGGACATCTCATTCTCTAAGAAAATATTCAGAAATTTTGGAATTTATAGGCAGACTGGTCTTATGTATTTAGACTCCTAAAATACAAAACAAAGATGTTTGTCAAATTATTACATCTGGAATTAGCTTAGGACCAGTGTAGGAAGGTATGTTGAAAATTTTCCATAGTGAACCAATAAAGATAATGAATGAATTCGGTAAAAGGGATTTATCCAATTAAACCGAACCGGCTCCACACCAGATTTGCTCAACCGAATTATTGGTCCACCGACTTATGAAACCGACAACTATTTGAATAAAGACAACAACTTAAACTCAAGATTGAGCTGGTTTCCAAGTGTGAATCCAAAGACCAATCTCAATCTCTCTCTCTAGAAGAAATCCAAAATCATTAGAAATTACTACTTGTTTGAATAACCAAGTAGAGAGAGAGAGAGAAAGAAACAGCAAAGTAAGTTGACTATTATTACATAACCATTTAGTCAAAGTCAAGCTGTTGAAAATTCAACTTCATCATCTTCATCATAACATCTTCTTCAAACCTTGCATAACACAAGATCCTTTTCAATCAAACAACAACAAGAAAACATGAAGAAAGAACCAGCTCATCATCTTTACCTTCCATGTCTATTCTTGTTTCTTCTTTCACTACTCCGACCAATAATCTCAGACCCGAGAGCACGATCCATCAAAGTCACTTGCTCACCGCAGCTAGAACACAACGAAACCGTCTTCGTCCCCAACTTCGTCGCCTCTATGGAGAAAATCAGCCAACAAGTCCAAACCAACGGTTTCGGAACCGCTCGCACCGGTTCAGGACCAGACGGTAACTACGGTCTCGCACAGTGCTACGGAGACCTCCCTTTAAACGACTGTGTCCTCTGCTACGCGGAAGCAAGAACCATACTTCCAAAGTGTTACCCTCAGAACGGAGGTAGAATCTACCTCGACGGATGTTTCATGAGAGCTGAGAACTACAGTTTCTATAATGAGTTCAAGGGACCTGAAGACACCGTCTTGTGTGGGAACGCCACGAGGAAGAGTAACGCCACTTTTGGTGACGCGGTGAGACAAGTGGTGAGAAACGCGGTTGCTGCGGCTCCTGGGAATGGAGGGTACGCTCGCGGTGCGTCTGCAAATGGAGAGTCTGCGTTTGTGTTGGTGAACTGCTGGAGAAACTTGAGTCCTGAGTCTTGTAAACAGTGTTTGGAGGATGCTTCTGCTTCTATGGTTGACAAGTGTTTGCCGTGGTCTGAAGGACGTGCGCTTCACACTGGTTGTTTCCTTAGGTACTCTGATCAAGATTTCTTGAATAAGATTCCAAAAAACGGAAGATCAAGAGGTGATACAATGTTTGGTATAGAATCTGCTTTAAGCTTGTTCATCATAACTAACGAAAAGATTTGTGCAGGTTCTGTAGTGGTGATTGTTGTCTCAGTGCTTAGCTCTGTGATTGTCTTTATGGTTGCAATAGCAATAGGTGTTTATATCTGCAAACACCGAACCATACAGAAGAAGAGAAGAGGTTTGTTGTCTATGTTCCACCATCTCTGATGAATTAGAGAAGAATCTCAGTGATGTTTTTCTTCTACAGGATCTAATGATGTAGAGAAAATGGCGAAAACGCTAACAGACAGTAGCTTGAACTTCAAATACTCAACACTAGAGAAGGCCACAGGTTCATTTGACAACGCGAACAAGCTTGGACAAGGAGGCTTTGGAACTGTCTATAAGGTATGTTTATGATCTAAGAGGCTTTTTCTTTTATCTTCTTTATGTAGCAAGTGATTGAGTCTAGTGGCGATGGCATCTCTATGGCTTTGTTTTATAGGGGGCTCTTCCAGATGGACGAGACATCGCTGTGAAGAGGTTGTTCTTCAACAACAGACACAGAGCAGCAGACTTCTACAATGAAGTCAACATTATCAGCTCAGTTGAACACAAGAACCTAGTCAGGCTTCTTGGTTGCAGCTGCTCAGGACCAGAGAGCCTCCTCGTCTATGAGTATCTTCATAACAAGAGCCTTGATCGTTTCATCTTCGGTAACATTGAAATACTATTCCATAAGCTTCATTCATTGAACCACCCTAAAAAGGGTCTTTGTTATTACTTCTTGCAGATGTTAACAGAGGCAAAACACTAGACTGGCAAAGAAGATTCATGATCATTGTTGGAACAGCTGAAGGGTTGGTGTATTTGCACGAGCAGTCTACTGTCAAAATCATCCACAGAGACATAAAAGCAAGCAATATTCTGCTAGATTCTAAGCTTCAAGCTAAGATCGCTGACTTTGGTCTTGCAAGATCGTTCCAGGAGGACAAGAGCCATATCAGCACAGCCATTGCAGGGACTCTGTAAGTACATTCAGAAAACAAGATTTTGTTACTTGAGATACTTGAATGCTTTGTCTGAAACCAATAGTGAATCTTCAGAGGTTATATGGCTCCTGAGTACTTGGCACATGGCCAGCTAACAGAGAAAGTAGATGTCTACAGCTTCGGTGTTCTTGTACTAGAGATTGTAACTGGAAAGCAGAACACAAAAAGCAAAATCTCTGATTATTCAGACAGTTTAATTACAGAAGTAAGTTAAATCATTTCATAGTAAGTCAGGTTTCACTTTCTCATACTAACTTATATGTCACGTTTTGGTCTATAAAAAAAGGCATGGAAGCATTTTCAGTCAGGAGACTTGGAGGAAATATATGATCCAAACCTGAACTGGCAAAATCGGAACGATAGTATCATCATCAAGAAGGAGATAGTGAGAGTTGTTCAGATAGGGTTATTGTGCACTCAAGAAATGGCATCGCTAAGACCATCCATGTCAAAGGTGTTGCATATGCTAAAGAACAAAGAGGAAGTCTTGCCATTGCCAAGTAATCCTCCGTTTATGGATGAAAGAGTCATGGAGTTTCGAGATGGTTCTGATGGTGATTCAGCTGCTTGTGCTTCTCTTGCCACTGTCTCGCAAAGTTCCTTCTACGGTAGATGAAGACTTTGAAACATCGTTGAGCATAAACCTAAGTTTTTTTGTGTATAAACCAGTAAGAAGAACTAAGCTAGTATATAGAGATAGTTTTGTATACTGTAATGAAGATATGCCATGGAGATAGTAAGTTCATATATGTACTCAAAAGTTATATACTGGAAGAGAATGTTGAACAATGGTAAAGTTAATCTGGTTATGATAGGTTTTGGCCTTCACTACCCTCCACAAAAAAAAAAAAAAAAAAATCATGGTGACTATATAAGTGGTTTATTTGTTCCTTCAAAACTAACTTTGAATGCCACTATTTTCAAAAAAAATAATGGATAAAGAGGGCAGGAGAATGAACATGTACTTGTATATGGTTGAAGGCTCTCATGTACAAGTACATGTACAAGTGGTTTATATGTTCTTTCAATACTAACTTTGCTATCTATTACTATATGGTTCTTCTGAGAAACATTTTGAGAGACATATGTACTTCAACTTCACGATCAAAGCAAAGATTCCAAAGCATGGTAAGTGCATCAACCCAACAGCAGCATACCTGCAACGTCAATTAAAAATTACTATCTAGTGTTAAGTGCATTCAAGATCAGGCAAGAATCAGTTTCATTGTCTACATTTCAGAACCGAATGTAAAAATTAGGATAACTGGAAGTTGAATTTGATCTCTACTTTTCGGTGCTCATAACCGATACATGGGATGAGTTTGTGAGCATACCATAAAGGGGCATAGGGTGATGACAAATCCAAGAATGGGTATGGCCACCTGCACCAAACAGATACCACATTTGTCATACTAATATGTTCATAGAAACTTTAAAGAAGGATAGATAGAACCAGGAATGTTACCAGAAGGAGACACAAGCATGAACAATCCATTGGAATAGCACGAATACACCGGTCCATACAACAAAGTATGAAATCCTGAACAATGGGAATCGCTGGATTCAAAGAAACCATCATCAAAAATCATAATCACCTTCATGTTTTGTTGTTGTTGTTTTCTAAGTATACAAACTAACCAGGGAGTTCAAGAAAGTTTCACCAAGGAGGAAGACAGCGTTGACCGAGTGCATTACCACAATGAACTACAGTATATATGTTTGGTCAGATTTAAGCATACAACTTACAAAATGTGTGACATTTTCTTGGTTTAGAAACTTACAAAATCGAGACTGAAATCTTTGGATGTGAGAAAAGGGTAGATAATGAACCAAAACACACCATCTGTAAGCAATACAGCTCCTGCACAAGTCTACCAATTAAAAGAAAAACATGTTCAGAGACTGAGAGAAACATGAGCAGGGAACTTAACACATATGACACTTAAAACAAGGAAACACTTACTTGGAAAAGAATCTGATGAACATAACCCAATGTAGACGCAGTTTGACGCGTAGACGACCTGTTGTGTCTTTCTTGTCCGTTAGAAGATTTAAACACATTAGAGTTTTCGCCATTCACGTGAGGTCTATACGTCCCTTCCTCTTCATCAACTGAACTGACTCCGTTCATACAGTTCTCACCAGATTTAAATCTGTATATGGACACCAAGGCTCCAATCTGCATTATACCAACTCCAACTCAATGCTTATAAAAAAATCACTTTAAATGTTGCTCATTAAACACTTTGGTTCCACTTAGAAACACATCTAATAATCAACTTTACTGATGAACTAGTTAAACTCAGGTAGCTATTAGGATCTAGAACATATAGCTGATACTGATGAATTGATAAAGCATGTGCAGTACCATGACAAGGTGAAGAAAAGCCATACCCCAAAGTAGATTGTGACCAATATGAAAGTCCATCTGATAAGAACAATCAGCACTCATCAGAACAGCTGATATAACTTATCTTCACAATGTTATAACTCAAAAAATGAAACTCACTGCGTGTAGAAGATGAAAATGCTAGATCCATCAGCAATGGCATTACCAGAGATGAGTCCAAGAAGAACAATAAAACCAAAAACTCGAAAACCTAAAAGCCAATTAGGATGAATACTTGTCACACAAGTATTCCAAGTTTCATCATCGTATACAACTCCTATTGGTTCTCTTTGATCATCAGCACCACGTTTCTTGCTTTTTATAGGTTCTTCGTATTTCCAAATTAGGAAAGAAGATAGAAACAGGGACGTTAAGATGAAGATTGCACAGACAAAGAATCTCCAGTTAAGCCAGTAACTTGGGATGTTCGTCTCTGCAGACATTGTTGGTTGCCACGTATGTTCTGTTGTACCTGTAATGAAACTCGAAAGATCAATTCGGCTAAACGCATTCTTCATCATCATCATCCTCATTAAAATCTCTATGCTACTTCCGATTTGTGATTTAAGGTTATTGTTTTGGTTTAGTATTAAACAAGAACAAGATAACTTTAAACATCCATATTGCTTTCAAAGCAAGAAACAGATTCTTTACTTAACCAGAGCGAGACAAAAGAAACTAAAACAATAAGAGATTAAACAAGTATCATCATAGGATCATAAAGGAGGTTGATACTTGAAGTAAAGCTTAGCTCCACTCAGGTATCAGATTCTGTGAGTGGGGGAGATTTGGTTTTGTGTTCTTGTAATTAATTATCACTCCCCACTCTACATGTTTATTTATTTAGTGAAAGTTATTGGTTCATGTAATTTGATGGATTTGAAAATTTAAATTAATAAACTGTTATTGGTTTTACAATTTTAAAATTTATAGTGAAATCATATGTTATTAGTTTCATAATTTATGATTCTAATTTTAATCAGATGTTATTCAATAATTTGAATTTACTAATAAATTTAATTTTATAATCATTTTGAATGAATTTCTTTGTTTAAAATATAAAGACACAAATCCGAAGGAAAATCTTCAGATTTGTAAATATTAATTAAAATTTATAAATAAATTTAAAAATTAATATATTTTATATTGATTTGTAAATATTATATGAGTTTCTAAATACAATAAAATACGTAATCCAATAACACCTCTTATATTCATTTTATACTATGGAAGCATTGATTGTTGAAGTAACCAAATCGAACGGTCATAAGAAAAGGTTCGAGAAAGCTGAAGACTAACGTAGACGTTACCCCGTTGCATGCTTTTACCATCCATTAATGGGCCATAGGCCCATTACATTTTACAATACTATATACGAAACCCTAGTTTACTAGTTTACTTTGTTCTTTCATATAAAGCCCTAATTTACTTGTTACTTGTTACAGCCGTAATCGTCTAGGTTAATTTTTTTTTCTCTGGGAGAGAGAGAGTTTGAAGATGGTTTTTGTGAAGCCCTCGATGTGGAAGAAAACAATAAAGGATCGAAGCTTCATCTGGATCTCAGGCTTAGTCAAGGCGCAAAGAAGATGTACAAGACATACACTAAGCTGAAGAAGACACAAGCATAAAGCATTCGAAAAGCGAAGTTCGCGGTTCTGCAGTTTTACAAGGTTGATGGGTCCGATAACATCTAGCTAAAGCTTCAGGAAAGAGTGTTCGTCGGTTAGATATGGAACAGGTACGTACGTTCATGGCAAGTCATGTTGCTATGCACTATTATGGAAAGTTGGGGAATGACGACGACGTATGTCTTCACGAAGCTTGACGACGATTATATGTTGATTCATATATTATTATATTTCGTTTAATTATTTATTTCGAGAACATGACGGGATTATGACTTAAGATTTTATTATGGTTTTCAGTTGTCTCTTTTTGACGGACTTAGTTTAATTTGGTAATCGTGTATTCGATATATGCTTTTGATTCATGAATTTAAAAAAAAAAATCAATTCGATCGGTAGTGATTACCGGGTGCGTTTTTCTGCTTCTTGTGTTGGGATTATTGTTGTATGGTGCTAGTCTGTTTTATTTTAATTGTTTCATTTTAGTTATAATTTTAGGTTTTTACACATAGATTAAGAAATCATTTAATTTTGCATGTTTTTAAAATAAAATATTATTATCTATAAATTTAACTACATTTCAACCAATAAATTAAAGTATAAATTTAATAAATTTTGTATTGAAATCATAAAACATTTATTTTGAAAAAAAATTTACTCTACAACGATAATTAAATCGAAACGGAGGGAACACAACATTGCTGGTAGACAACCACCATTGTGTTTAAGTACACACTTGTATATCTTACTTAATTCCATATCTAAAAATTTAACTGATAAAATAAAAGTGAATGATAAAGTAACATTATAAGAGCATATACAACTTCAATCTATTTTTGACACTAAAATAAAATTTGGATAAAATAGTTCTAATCATACTCTTACATAAAACAAGGTGTAGAATGAAGTTTGAACACATGATTAATTAGGGTATCAACTGAAAAAGATATAACCATGAGAGCTATCGAATATTACTATTGTAATAGAATCCAATTCTATTATATAATTACACCATTTAAAAAAAATATTGTAAAAAATAAAACAAAATGATTTGTTGAAGATGATCTAAGAATATTTTCAATTTTGTCAAAAGTCTCTTTATCAAGAATCGTTTTTCTCCTTTTACCTTTCCTATCTTTTCATTTTTAAATTACTAAAAAAAATTCTCAGAATCCTGAGTTGTGGGTGCAATAATGTTCTTCCGTTGTACACCATTCACTCGCGAACAACCACTGAAAGAGTTGGTTTAATTAATGTGTTAGTAAGCAAATAGTGAGTTTAAGCAAATAGTGAGTTTAAACAAATATACGGACTGCTCCCACAACAGGTACTAGTCTCATGGTCCATTGCAGATTACTTTATTTATGCAAACAGGCACTTGACTGAGATTACCATTGGTTCTAAGCATATATATTTGAACATAAAAAGACATGCATATTTACTCTTTTGAGTGTGTAGATGAATTTATAAGGTTTTGTAAGCATCTTATTATCATTGTTGACAATGTTACTGCTAAAATTTGCTTCTTTACAAAATTGAAGAACACATTCAAATCTTACATCTTCTAAGAGACTGTATTCGTATTACTATCGTCAATACTCAATCGTGATGATAAGTCCATATTATTTAAGTAGCAGCAATTTTGTTTGCAGAAATCAAACCCTAAACAGATAAGTTTACGTCATACTCCAAATTAACCCTTATTACTAAACTACCACTATTTGATTAACTTTACCTTATTTATCTAATTTTTTAATATAAAAAATATAGTGATGAACTGCAATAACTATATAACTTGTGTTCTTATTTCATAATGAAGTGATGAATAAAAAGAATTTATTTATAGAGTATACTCTATTATGGAGTAAAAAAATAGAATAAGATTAAAGTGTTTTTTACTCTATATTTGTTTTACTATATTTTAGAATAAAAAGTAAAGTTAGGTTAAAAATGCCTTTATCCAGTGAGCTATTTTTGCTTCCAAGGGCAATCGTTTTCAGATTTTCTAATCATACAAAGTTGTCTTGAAATAAGTAGTTTATCTTACACGCAAATGTTTTGTCGATTTTCAAAATCAAATCAAATACGTAACCAATTAGTTTGGTTAAACATCATATTAAAGCCACCATTGTCGGTTAAAGACTCAAAAGAGTTTCTTAAAAACATATTTTAACTTTAACTAATTAAAAATAGACACATGTAAGAAGCCTCTCTCTCCTTTCTTTTGTTTTTTTTTAGTATTTTAATTGCCAAGAAACGGAGAGAGACATTCTCGATTAACCGGAAGTTCTTAGAATTAGATTTTTAACGAAATATAAAAAATTATTTTTTAATTTGTAACTGAAAAAATTAAACCAGATTTTAAATAATATATTTAAAAATTGATTATTAGGCTTTTAGTTAAAAGTTAAAAAATAATTTTTTATAATCTGTTAAAGATTTCACCCTAACAATTCTGGATTAATCATGATCGGTGAATAAAGGCATGATTTTCCTCTGTCAAGTTTTACCACCGCCAAACTACGTGCACAAAACAATAATATAAGGAATCGTGTATGCATTTTTCCCAAAGTATTGCATTCCCGTTGCGTCTTTTCTTTCGTTACCACCACACAATGCCAATGCACGTCGTTGAGGTTTCCCGAGTAACCCCTGCTCCTCACTCGGACTCGGCTAACTCGTTATCAATCCCGTTGACTTTCTTCGATCTACCATGGCTAGTGTTCAACCCTGTCACGCGAGTCTTCTTCTACAGACTCTCCGAGTCGACTCCTGAGCATTTCCACTCCTTCATCCTCCCAAAGCTCAAGCGCTCCCTTTCTCTTGTCCTCGGCCACTACCTCCCTCTCTGCGGCCGCATCACCTGGGCCCAAAACGAGCCCAAGCCAAGCATCGTGGTCTCTCAAAGCGACGCCGTTTTGGTTACCGTAGCTGAAACTGACGCTGACTTCTCTTTTCTTTCCGGTTATGGACAACGTCCAGCTTCGGAGTTGCGCAGCTTACTCCCCGAGTTACCAGTTTCAGACGACTCAGCGACGGCCTTATCACTTCAAATCACGTTGTTCCCGGACCAAGGCTTCTCCATCGGCGTGTCCGCACACCATGCCGTTTTAGACGGAAAAACGTCAACCATGTTCATCAAAGCTTGGGCTCACCTATGCAAACAACTCGTCAAAGAAGAAAACAGTGTCGTTGTGTCATCATTACCAGAGACTCTAACTCCCTTTCTTGACCGGTCCTTGTTCAAAGACCAAACCGAACTCGACGAAGAGATGATCAAGACCGTGAGATCTTTAAAACAAGACAAAACCAACGAGACCACAAGAAGCCTGAGTCCTATCCCCGCATGGGAAAGCGGAGACGACGTCGTACTCGCCACGCTCGTGCTGTCACGCGGCGACGTCAAAAGACTCCGGGAGCGAGTCAAGAACCCGAGTGATCTCCACCTGTCGACTTTCGTCGTCGCCTACGCTTACGTGTGGACGTGCCTCGTGAAGGCGCGTGGAGGAAACATGGAGAGACCCGTCAGTTTCCTATTCTCCGCTGATTTTAGAGAGCGGTTTGACCCGCCTCTCCCGGCGACGTACTTCGGGAACTGCGTGTTTCCGGTGGGTTGCTACGACGTCAAGACGGCGGGGGACTTTGCCGGAGAAGGAGGGTTCGTGACGGCGGTGGAGATACTCAGCGGGTTGGTGAAAGGGTTGAGTTCGAGAAAGATTGAGACGGTGGCGGAAGAGTTCAAGGTTAGTTTGGATTGCGTGGGTGTGTCGTCACAGTTCGGGTCGTTAGCCGGGTCGACCCGGTTGGGTGTGTATGAGTCTGATTTCGGGTGGGGGAGACCCGTTAAGGTTGATGTTGTGTCGATTGAAGGAGAGAGGATCTCGATGGCAGAGAGACGTGATGAGTCAGGTGGCATTGAACTCGGAGTGTGCATGAAGAAGCCTGACTTGGACAACGTGCTTGCTTTGTTTAAGAGTGGTTTACAAAACTAAACTATGTTTTGTTTCTTACTATTTATTTATTTTATTTTTGGTAAAACTTTCAAAATTTCAAAATAAGGTTAAGCTCATTGAGTTGTTTGTTACTTGTGATACTTTTGATTATTACTCCAACGATAAGTATGGTTATTACTACGAACTTTATTTGTGAAAGCTAGCATTTGCTGATGATAATCATTAGTTAAGAAAAGAAAGAAAATATAATCATTAGTTGTAAGCATGTCCCTAACCATTAAATAACAACTATTTCATACTTAGTCTTTTGAGTATTTGGATGAATGAGCTAATATTATTGTTAAGAACAACTTTTTATCTCTACTTCATAATTTACTCTATTTTATTCAAAAATGGAATGAAAGTGGAGTAATGAATAAAAAAAACCTTATTTTATTTATAGAGTAATATTTTATTTTTTGTTCATCATTTTATTTCCTCTTTATTTTATAGTAAATTTTGGAGTGTGGATGAAGATATCCTAAGAACATTGTCTAGTTCAATTCTGTATTTTTTTTTTATTAAAATAAAAGAATTATGTTATATGTATAATTATTTCAATGTATGATTGTAATATAAGATTTTTTTTCCGAAAAGAATATTTCGTTCTCTTTACTTAGAGTATAAATACTATTTTTTAATATTTTTTTTAGAAATAGAAGAATTCTATTATTAAAGTATACATTAGAGAAAATTATCTTTATAATAGAACTCGATCATTTTACAGGAAAATATAGAAATTAGTTGGAGATAAACTAACACTTGCGCTTTTAGAAGATTGAAGAACACTTTCAAATTCTGAGTTTGCAATATCTTTATATTAGGAGTATTAAAAGGGTCATAGTAAAAATATGTTCAATGATTATTTTCCGCAAATGACTTTTTTTTTTGGCTTACAGGCTACAGCGGCAACATCATTTTCAAATTCTTGAACCTTACTATCAAGCAAATCAAAAATTGTCTTCAAATGAGGATGTAGTTAATTACAAAACGGAATAGACAACATAAGTGATAAACCTAACATCAGTCACATTCTACCCACCACTCTCAATCAACAATAAACAAGACGAATAAAGTTACATTGTAAGCAATTAGGAGGACTCAATCTTCAAAACCCCACTGCAAAAAAAAATTTGGACCACACATTTACATTATAGATGCAACATGAACAAGTACTAGTATACAAGTACAACAAACTCGTTGACCTAGTACTTCTATCTCTTCTGCTATGGAAAACAACATCTTGAGCTTTCTGCGTCCTTCTTTCTAGTTTTAGTCTTCTAGATTCCAGGGGACCAATATTCACAACTATGTTGACCAGCAAAATCTGTGTAGAGGTTTTGAAGTAAAGCAAAAGAAGTGAAGGCACTTGCCTTGTGCTTTAAGTTTGGATGTGTTGAAAAATATGGGATTTCTTGATTTACTTTTAAGCCAAGCCAGTACAAAACTCACAAATGATCCGTAACTAACCCGCTTATAAATCAAAAACCATGTATCATCTACTACAAACCAAACAAGTTTGCATAGAATCTCATTACTCAACTATACAAACAGGAAAAAAAATCTTTCTCGTTGCGTTTTCTTAAAGAATAAGATGAATAAGGTCTTCATTGTTTCTCTCTTGGCTCTGCTAGTGGTAGCTGCAGGAGAAACAGCTTATAGGGAGCTTGACATTCTTGCAGAGCTTGAGAACCTCGACGTGCCTCAGGATGATATTGACGATGATGTGACGTTCTTTGATTTCTCTTTGTTTGCAAGCCAATTTTCTGGTAAGAATCTGGTGAATGTGGATAGCTTCGGTGCAGCTGGAGATGGAGTTTCTGATGATACTCAGGTGCGTTTTACATCTTAATAATGTTGGTGGAATACACACACAAAGCCACCACTTATCTGATGCAATGTTTTTTCTTATAACCAGGCATTTGTTAGCGCATGGAAGATAGCCTGCTCTGCACCAAGATCCGTGTTGTTGGTTCCACAAGGCCGGAGCTACTTAGTAAATGCAACCAAATTCAATGGTCCATGTCAAGAAAGTTTGATTATTCAGGTCAAGTTTTTAAATTCTTTATTGAGTTGATACATGTTTGCTATACACAACTTATTACCATGTTGTCTTATGCTTATTTTGAAACTTGATTTTTATAGATTGATGGAACAATAGTGGCACCAGATGATCCCACACAATGGAACCCGAGATTCCAAAGGGTTTGGCTCGAGTTTTCCAAACTCCAAGGAGTTATATTCCAAGGAAATGGAGTTATTGATGGTTCTGGTAGCAAATGGTGGGCTGCTTCTTGCAAGAAGAACAAGTCAAACGTAACGCCTTCTTCTATTACACAAGTTGAACTTTATTCTAGTTCTAAACTGAAAATGATCTGACACACGTCTTTCTTGTTTTCTCTTATAGCCTTGCATAGGTGCACCAACGGTATGATTTTTTTTCTCCTTTCATCGACCGTTAGTTTTCTGTTCAACTAAGCTCTTTATGTATACAGGCATTAACAATAGAATCAAGTTCAAATGTGTATGTGAGAGGCCTAACAATCCGGAACAGCCAACAGATGCATTTGATCATAGCTCGGTCAAACACAGTTAGAGTCTCTAGAGTTATGGTCACATCTCCAGGAGACAGTCCAAACACTGATGGCATCCACATTACTGCATCCACTAATGTTATAGTCCAAGACTGTAAAATCAGCACAGGTTCTTCCCCAAACCCTATACTAAACTGCTATGATAGATAATATAATACTACTTACAAAAAAAAACTTGATAACAGGAGATGATTGTGTCTCAATTGTGAATGCAAGCTCGAGGATAAAGATGAAGAAAATCTACTGTGGACCAGGTCATGGAATCAGGTAAACCATGTCTAACCTTGTCAAAACACTTTTCAAGATTCTTACATGCATTCTTGGTCTGCAGCATTGGGAGCCTTGGAAGAGGAAACTCGACAGCAACCGTCTCAGCTATTGTGTTAGACACTGCAGTTTTAAGGAACACAACTAATGGTCTAAGAATCAAAACATGGCAGGTAAAAATCTCAAGTTCTTGATTGATTTTTTTACCGTTTTATACTCTTGGTTCCTGAGAGCTATGATGATCTTCAAAACAGGGTGGCAATGGTTACGTAAAAGGTGTACGTTTTGAGAACGTAGAGATGCATGACGTTGCAAATCCATTATATCGATCAGTTCTACTGTGATTCACCATCAACTTGTCAAAACCAGGTTTCTTTCTTCTTCACAAAACTCAAGATGAGCTTAAGAAACGTCAAGAATCTTTAATCATTTTTCTTCTTTTGTAGACATCAGCAGTTCACATAACGAGAATATGTACAGAAACATAACCGGAACCACAAAAAGCAAAAAACGCTATCAAGTTTGCATGCAGTGACGCAGTCCCTTGCAGCCACATTGTTCTCAACAACGTCAACTTGGAAGGCAAAGATGGAAAAGTTGAAGCATACTGTAACTCAGCTGAAGGGTTTGGTTATGGATGGTTCATCCCTCTGCTGATTGTCTGGATTCACACGACAAAGAAGCTTGGACCAAACTCATATTTGTCAGAAACTGTTTTGGTCGGTGAAGATGCTAAGAATGCTCACGGACGAGCTTTAAAGTGACCGTATCTTGAAGGTCGTCGTAGTGAGAGTTGTTGTACACATAACATAGTTGTACCGCAACCATCTTAGCACTAACGTATTCTATATATAGCTTCTAAATGAAGCAAATACAATGAAGATTGACAAGCATTGTAGTATTTGATATACAGTAAAATAATCTTATATGTATTATTAAAAAGAACGTTTACTTACTCAGTTTGTCTGAGAACTTTGAGAAACTGAGGCGCAGTGTGGTAGATAAACAAATAGCCAAAACGATGATAACTAGAAGAGAAACTGATAGTGCAGTGTAGTAAAAAGAAACCTAAACATCATGAAGTTAGCTTACGGTTCACACATTAATCAGCCCTTTGGAGTCGATTAGTACAAAACAAAATCATCAAACTCACGACAACCTTTGTAATAACATGATAGAGAATCTCTAGAATATACAGTGCAAAAACTGCTTCCTATGCCTTTTGCTTTCATTGTTGTTTTAGATCATGTCCTGGAACTGTGATTGCACACTTGGTCTATCCGTACCACGAATGTTATACTTTTCATATACCTCTTTCGCGGTTCTCCTGTCCACCATGCCTCTGCTTGTTTGCTCCTTGAATCTTCTCCGGCTGCAAACAAACCACATTGGTGTTTATCACATCTCTACAATGCATTGGAGATAAAGAAGTGATTCTATTAAATGTACCTAAAGCGCACATCGTTTGAGATCTCTGGTTCATCCCTAAGCCAGTAGTGTGATATAAACACCAGGTTCATACTGTTCGATCCACTCTGCCTCCACTTGAGAAGCATTGGATGTTGCAACCGAGCTTCTGAGCTTCTGCGAGTGTCACCATCTTCTGAGAAACCATTACTGATTCTAACACTGTCGCTTCGAAGCTCGTCTCTTCCCATGCTTGGCATCTGTGTTCTTGGCGACTGTGAGCTTCGCCAGAGTCCATTCACTGAACGTGAGGGAAGTGCAAGGTGATGCAAGAGAGCTGTCGCTCATTGAATAAGATCGTGGTGACGCTGTCCTTTGCATTAGCAAAGTGAAACCCTTTTGCTCAAACCGTTTAGCAACTAGCCGTCTTGTGGTGCAGCTTCGTGAACACAGGTGGTAGAAGCTTCACTATATCCTTCAGCTGAATCATATTTCAAGAATGATTACATCACGGTCATAGAGAGACCGTTTAAGAAAAACATATGTAAGAGAGTAATCAAGCCCAAAACCTGTGCTGTAAGTGTTTACAACTTCCTTTCGCAGCTTCTGATTTGGCAGTTTCCCTTGATGCAGTTTCATTGCTTCTTGTGCTTTTCTTCACAGACTTCTGGACTTCCAAATTCCTTTGGAATCCACATTTGTGCTTCAGGCTCTCAACCTGAACAACATCCAAGATTCTTTTAAGAAAACCAAACCCGTAAGAGTTTATGAATTAAAGGGATGGGGAGAAGTTGACCTGAGCACGCAATTTAACCACTTCCTGATTCAGAAGCTCATTAGTCTTCTTCAAGCTCTCAGTTATACTAGTCGAGAAAGCAAGACCAGACGTTGAAGGAATGGGAGTGACTGAACGAGTAGGACCTGATCTCCTTGAGAAAGGTGAACACAGATCTGGAGCTACCTCCAGATGGAGTTCCTACTGTTTTGGTGGCAACGCCGTAAGTCAGCCACATTACTAAAACATCCTTCAGCTGTATAAAGGCGTTGAAGAAGTCGGACAAGAGAGAACATGTCCCCCTTCCTTCCTTGTTTTAGCTGCCCTGTATCTAGCTTGCTTGATCAATTCTATTTTTGACGGTATTCTGATTTAGCCAATCTCAGCTCACCTTATCAACCTGTCCTTGTTTCTCACCGGAAGCCGTGGCATACATTCTTCCTGCTATCAATACTAGCTTCTGACACTTTACTCAGTTTAGAATAACATGAATTCGCAGACACGATAAGGCTTTCCTGGATTAGAGCCAGAGAAGCTTTCAGTGATTTCTTTTGAACTGCAAGAGTGGCAAGTGGACAAGACCACAGTTGTAACAGTTGTGACATTTCCGCGTGAATCCGAAAGCCTGCTTGCAAGCTGAACATTGAGTTTGCTCAGCACAGAAGCCCACTTATGTGAAGACATATTGCTGCTGTAAAGTTTGCACCACATGCCATGTATTTTACATGTCTCTTCTTTCAGCCTCAACAAGAGTTGGTGCGTTACGGGTCCTTCCATATCTCCGTGACTAATTCCCATTGGCACCCTCCCCCAAGTAAACACTTCATTTCGAGATGTTAAAACTGCTACATGATAAGCTCCACATGCTACTTCTTCACACATTCATTACTTAGTTTGTCCTCTACTAAGCAAGGAAGCTTCCCATCAGCAGCGGGATTCCCTAGTTGACCATAAACTGTGCTTCCATCGTGAAAACTTTCCCTGATGTGGTCAAGCCACTGTTAAACAATGTCCACATGCACTTTGTGAAAATCATGGTCATTGAGGGCTGATACACCATGTGGGTTTTAACCGAGGCTCATTATCTCCATGACAGACGGCCCTTGTCACCATCACCCATGTGAACAGCTTTCCTGATGATATACTTGAACTTGATTGAGTTACAGTGACTTCCACTACTGCGCAGCATGCATACACCACATGCAACGGCATAGTCTTCAAACCAGATAAAGATTTGACTTCTCTCGGGTAAGTACAGTCTCCTGTCACCATGGCCTAAACGACAAATGTCCCATCTCCAAAAGTAAAAAGGTGTCCCGTTGATGTTATCAAAGCAGTGTGCCACGGTCCACAGGACACTGAAGCAATTCGAAGACCTTCAAGAGGACCTGATTATTCTCTTAGGTATCCAGTGACTTACATCGGGTACCATGGCCGAGAAGTCCTGCATTGTGTGTTCCATCACCCCATGTATAGATCTCTCCAGTCATTGTAACAGCACATGTATGGAACTCACCACAGGCAACAAAGTCAACACTGGAACAGCTAGAGACTCAATAAGCTGTGGCCCAGTAACGTCCTTTTCCATTCCATGGCCAAGACGTCCTCCGGATTCTTCACCCATGTAAACACCTCACCTTGCTAGACACTAGAGCAGCATGCTTAACACCACATGCTATCTGATGGACATCCAAACTAATTGGATTCCAGTGGCTTTGGAATCAGAACATCAGACCTTGAACCAACACAACTAGCATTCTTATCAGCCCCAAACATTGACTGATGGAACTTCTCCCCATACATAAACATCACTAGAGCTAGATCACGATCATCTGGACAGAACCATGACTTGAGGTGCTTTGAGCACTGAGAACCTAACCCGGAACACGTCTGTTGAAGGTCCTCGTACTGGACATATTTGGACTACCTGATGCACATGTGCTTTCAGAATGACGGAGTTCTCAGTCTAAGAGACTTCGTAAAATGGTTGAAGTGTAAGGAATGTCAACTGTTGAAATCTCGAGACGCACAAACCGAGCTGTTGGTAGGACTGCCTAATGTAGTCTCTGCTATCCTGAAAAACACGTTCAGGAAATCACAGTAAGACTTACTCGAGAAGAGGAGAAATACTTATTATGACAGCAATAGAGAAGCCGCATCTCCAGCCGTCGATTCTTGCGCGGCCACCCTGACAGATATCAAAGCTTTTAGTCCTGCTATCACACCTCTGCCTCAATTTGTCGCTTGCAAATCTGAAAACAAGGCAACCTATTCAGCTACAGAGGCAGATAATACAAGATGATGAGGAGAGTACTAAGGGTACACTTCACTAACCACGTCAAGAGTCCGCTTCCTGTTGGAGTATATGAGCGAGAAAGTAAATAGTCCTTGTCAGGGCGAAGGTAACGTTGAAAAACAGCCTGATAATATAACATGATCAAGTCATAATATGTTACTCACAAGTAATGTCAATTTTGCTGCTTGGAAACAGAAAGTAGAATTTAAAGAGAGGTTACAGTTCTTTGGCCAGGAACAATCTTAGATACAGTTGATAACTTCAAACGTTTTCTTCACCATTTGAGATCCAGATCAAAGAGGTCTCATCCTGCAAATAACAGGACCAATGTGGGTAAGCTATAACAAAACACTGATTAAAAGACTGATATAAACAAAACTATATCACATACTACAAAGAAAGAACCTCTAAAGGTTTTGTCGCATCTCAACAAAATTATACAAGTAAGTAACTGGAAGAGAGGAGGTCTAGTTTCACGCGCTCAACACAATGGATACATTGTTTTTTTTCTTAAAGCATACTCACATGAGAGTCTAAAAGGACAGAACTTAGGCTTTCCTTTCGCGACATACTTCAAGAGTGAGCTCCTTTCTTCAACGCAATTAGAGCCTACAAATAAAGGCCGAGGCTTTTGAAGATCTGTGTGTGAGAAATTACAAGTTTACTTCAGATGTAAATCCAATCTTCTAGACAACAATTTCATTTAAAATATCCATTTATCAGCATAATAAAACAAAAAACAAAAAGGAAGCAAATTGGACTGACATATGCAGACAAAAGTTAGCACAAAGATCATGTGTCATCAAGACATAGAGTATAGATAGAAAGGTCAGGGTAAGAAGAGAGTAGTAGTACGTACCTGTTCGATGTCTCGTTCGATACTACCGTAGCTGCACGAGATCAGCATCCATGAGAGAGGTTAACCTAAAAGCAGAAAACACTCTCCGATCGCAAAAGGAGCACCGTTCATCCTAAGCAAACAAGACTACGTGAAGTCTCCACTTTCTAACCATAAATTCAGGTATCCGAGTTATCTTCGCCGGAGCAGGGAAAATGGGAAGATGGCCGGAGAGACCGCTTGGAGAGAGAGAGAGAAGAGAGAGCGCGCGAATGAGAGAAAACACTTCTTCCTCTCAAACCGAAACGAAACTAGTCTTTGCTAAGGAAATCGAAATACGGACATAGTCAGGTGAAAATTAAAAATAGAAATCAATCTTAATTCCATTTTTATTATAATATACATTGTTTTCTTTAATAGATTCGTTCAAAAAAGAGAACTTTTATCATGAATTTCTTTCTTTTGTAAACTTTTTTTCAAAACGCAGAAAAAAACAAAAAGGCAGACTTTACAATTAAACTTATGCACGTAACTCTTTGTAAACTAATATTGTGAATCTAATTATTTTTATCGTAAACCTTTTATAGAAAATAATCTCTTAAGTACTAAACTTTTTTTCAATTTTTTTCTGTAAATGTATTATTTAAAAATATATTTTGTATTTATATTTGAATTGAGTTGTGGTTATGATTTATTATTTAGGAGATGGGATTAAATAGTTTATAATTTGAGTAGTAATTATCTCATTTTAAGTAATATTATTTTTAAAAAAAATTATTTTCTTGTATTAGTTTTCTTAAACTTTTTAGCTTTCTAAAATTTTTATCAAATATATATTTTTACAAAGTGTACTCTTTGTTTGGAAAAGTACCCCACAAAAATAAAATAAACGTAGCGGTCGGGTTGATAGTGTACCAGGTGGAAACTGAGATTAGAGGAGTACATGATCGGATGCCTTTAGAAGAAAGAATATATTTAAGCTACTATAAAAATGGAAGTCACGACGAGCTTTTGAGCTTGGAAACGAAGTGTGTACTACGTTAAGTTTCGTTATTTATTTTATCTAGAAATGAAATGAAGCTAGTTGTTTCCTCTCTCATGTCTGTTTACTTTCTCATTCGTGCTCCGGTCTAGTCGTCGTCTTCGTCATTTTATATAAAAATGATTGTCGCTCAAGAAACAATTAGAGTTTTGCTGTCTCTAATAGAGTATCATGGTAACACTACGAACATATAAAGAGCATTAAAGATTTATATCATATATCGATTTGATTATTGCTTCCAACTTTCTTAATGTAAGATGATCAGCCATGGGAAGGAAAGCTCAACACTAGTTACAGTTGGTATCGATTTTAAACAGATACTACATTTCTCACCAGCGATATAAGTGCTATATTATGTTTTCAAAAAATTAGTTTAATGAAAATCAAATATTTTTCCTTTTATTATATATGTATACCAATAGTTATTTGTTGATGATAAATGTTATTTCTGTATGATATCTAAATTATGTATTAAAAGTTAAAATAATCTCAATTTGTTGGATTTTAAAATTTATATCATAATCACTTAGTTGTTAATTTGATAAACGATTATTGTTAAATATTTAGTTGTTAAGATAAAATAGCTGTGTTGAATAATGTTTTTTCTTACTATACGCTAATAATATGTTGGATATAATTTTTTCGTCTTGTAAAACTGAATCTATATATATGGATAACATCGTTAATTAGAATTACGTGATTTAATTAGTTATCTTAAACAAGAAATTTTTGTAAATAAGATTATATATTCAAGTAAATATATAAAAACAATAATTATATCATGGTATGAGAGAGTTTTATGTGTAGTTAACATTCTATTAAATGATCGTAAATTATAATAAATCAAAATATTACACAAGCTCGAGTTATAATTAAAAGATAGTGAAATATAATACTAAGGTTATTCCATATGATGATTCTATTTAAATAAGATCATATGGATTTGACGAAAATTTGAAGAAATTCATAGTGTTATACAACCCTTTTTAGTCTTTTTAATCGTGAAATTATTATTCTAGATCTTGAAATTAAGTCATATAGTAATTTAATCTTATTTATTCATACAGTTTTACGCGACTAGCTTTACGAGTTCTTCTTTTGTTTTGTTGGTGATATGTGTATATCTATACGTTTTTTCATTTTTTCTAAAGGTAAAGACACATGTTGATGTAAGATCTGCTTATGAAAGTGAAAACAATTTCAAAAGTAAACATGTTCATTTTACCATCAAATCTCATTGGAATCGGTTCAAAATACTTCGATTCAAAAATCGAAATTCGATAATTTGAAGTAACTCTGTTGGATTTTAAAATTTCATCTACTCAAGAATAGTAACGATAAGAACGATCCATATATGTTTATTTGTTTCTTACAAATGGATTATGTTTGTGATAACAATATAATAAAAAACTATTTCATGATGAGATATTTTATGGTATTCATTTGCATGCGAGGTAGCTCAAAAGGAATTGCCGATAATTAATCTATCATTTCATAATGACTCTGAATTCTTTGGATAAACTATCGCTGAAGATCACTTTAAAGCCATTATTACACATAAAAAGTTTTCAA